>CM035105.1:22433775-22686275 GCA_020205505.1 Panax japonicus
GATTTTTCTTCAAATATTAAGGTTTGCATAGTACACATGCATAAATTTTTAAGTAATTATTTTCTAATAATATGTTTTAATCCTTAAGTTTAGTATTGAAAAAAACTATCCGATTATGTCTAAGAGTATCAAAATGCACACATTTACATTCGGGAATATATATATAATATATATATATATATATATGATAAATAAAATAAAAACAACAAATCAACAAAATAGAAGGACTACCATTTCTAGACAAGAGGAGTATAGTTTCAATTATGCTGAGATCTTAGTGCTATGTTGTTGTCCCCAAAATATTTCAATGTTGAAACAAGGCAGAAGACATCAAGAGTTAGAATGATGATTCTGGGTGTAAACGGTTATGGCTTTCCACCAAAATATAGTTTAACAAACTCTCTATTTCAACCGAGTAATTGGAAAGATAAACACATAAGGAAAAGATAAAAGGCAGAAGACAGCATGAGACTATGGCAACAGACAGAATGATGTTTAACCACATGCCATCTTGTGGCCCATCTCCAATGACACATTTGAAACTGGAAGTGTTACCTCTCTGAAAGAAAAAGAAAAAGAAAAGTGAAACAACAAAAGACAAAGCACCAGTATAATGATAAATATGATAATGATAAACATGAAGATGATGATGAGTCGATGATGGTGACGATGAACTTATGAAAGACACTTAACATATTACTTTGCTAACAAACTTATCAAACATTCAGAAATACATGCATCTTGGGGACGCATGACTACGTCTACATGATTGTCAGCACATAGAACAACAATCTGCCGAGTAAAGAATTAATCTAAGAAAAATAAAATCCAGAAGGCACACTTGCCACTTAGTTCACCAATAAAATGCATTTATTAAGAAAGCTAAGTCATACCCTCACCCTTCAGCCTTTCAAATCCATAACTTGGAATAATAAAAATGCTCAGCTGTTGATAACCAACTCGTACGCATTCAAGATTGTACCTTCCAAATAAAGATCTTGTAATGTAACTAAAATTCATGCGACACTTGGCAAGTGTATAATCTGCACAAAAAATGATCCAGTGAATACAAGACCCGGCTCAATGCTACTTGAACCGGGTATAACATAATAATTAATTGACTAGCTCATACAAACATGGAGAAGGTTAGTACCAGAGAAGCTGTTGCTAACAGAACCATAATAGGTTGAAAGCAACAATATAATTTGGCAATATTAACCTACATCTCCTGAACTCTAATATAACATACACAAAAAGTCTATAATGGGAGTCCTAACATCTCTTTGATAATTGAATTGAGTTATAAATAATAATTACCAGCCTGGATACTGTAAGAAGGTTCCTGACAAGGAAGTCTCTACCATAGTTTAACATGGAAGATTCTCCAGCTTAAATTAGTGTGTACCAGTTAGGTTATTATCAATGACGCAAATGCTAACGAGTTTAGGATTGAGCCAGTACTTTTAAACTCCATAATTTCCATAGAAGGATTCAAGAGTAAAGTGTCACAATTATCACAAACGATATAATCCATAGGAGCATAATACAACAACTGCGAAACCACAATTACGAGATGTGTATAATTAAATCTAAAATAATTATTAAGAAAAAATTCAAAACTATAACAGGAGTTAGTACCACTAAAAGGACACTCCAGTTTCCAAAAACTACAGCGTGCTTTCATTTAAGCAGCCACTAGAAAGAGTAAGAATGCCAAAATGGTTGAAGAATTTGGTAGAAAATGTCAATCAAATTGTTCATCTAATTAATTCATTGAATACTCTGGCCATTTTGCTTAGAAATTGTTTTGAAAAAGGAAAAAGGAGAGGGAAAAAAAAGTGACATTAAAGTGCTACTAGGTAAGATAAGAACCCAAGGAATTGTATATTACCAAACCATTCTACTTTTCATAAGTAACCAAACTAAGAATAAATATAATCATCGAGCAAAAAGAATTTTCTTGATGGAAACTAAAGATCTAACAGTTGAGAGTTCGCTACTGGAAATGCACAATTGTTGACTTGACAAGCCTTGTATTGAACTGGAAGTCATAGAAGTTGTGTCCCTTCTCTACTCGCTTGCACTCCTGCCAACAAAATGACGATTCTAAGAATTACTGATGAGTGAAGGTCGTTGAAGGCCTATCACTGCTTCTCAAAAATGAAAAATAGGTCTAACTCTTTATTTCTTGGCTCATACTAGGAATTGTCAATTTTAAATACAAGAATGTAATCAATCACTTACGGTGAATTTGCACCAATAATTTAGTTTTCGCTGAAAAGTGATCCATGGATTTTAATAGATTTAGGAGGTTAAATAGAGTTAATGTGTCATATTACTGATATAACCAAGCAAGCATACCAATAAAGCATATCAATTTACTCAAATTTTATAAACACTCACCTGTCCACATAAGAAAGTCATGTTTGGTGGTTGCACGCAAAGTAAATCGGTCAATCCTACTTTACCAAATTTTAACTTTATATTGAAAGTTCAACAATACCCCCCACAGTAATATAGACATATATGCTTACTATGACAGCACCCACCCAGAAGCTTTTCCCACACATAAAGTTTAGTCTTATTGCGCTATTGTTTCATTACTCTTTGAAAAGATGAACACCATTTTGGGATAAAATAGAACTCCACTGTGACATTAGTGAGAGTAAGAAAAGTAAGTAATGAAGATAAATGGCTGAATGTGTAAGATTCAAGGTTCCTTTGTTTGTAATCTCGTGCCTTGAATGACTAATAAATTCATAAACTACATTTGCATCCAAAACCATATATTAAAAACAAATACCACTCAGAAGTGTAGTTATCTGTACAAAGTTTTTAAGAGAAAAAATAAACCTTTTCAAGCTCTCTGCGAGGGCGAGAGAGGTTCTCGTAATTTCTGTATTGATTCAATCTCGTTTCCCGGTACTTGTCTCTGGTGAAATTAAGTCTCTCCCAAGGGATTCCCTGAATATCTTTGCCATTTCTAGCTTCCAAGGCTGATGTATCTGTCTTCGGTTTTCTCTGTTAACCCCCAAAATATCAATCAAAAATTTGTCTATTAATCAAGCGTACTTAAAGATTCTAGAAAAAACCTCAATATCATAGAATACACTACCCAATTAATTAACTAAGAGTTTTACCAGTTCAAACTCGTCCTCAAAATCTGACTCCAACTCATCAACGACACTGTTGCTATGAGAGGAGTCAGTGTCCTCCAAAGGGGTATTGTCTTCAAAATCTGTTGTGTTGTAATAATCATCAACCATGTACTCAAGCTCATGGTTTCTGAAACTGCGCCATATTCCTACAATTGTACTAACAATTAATAACTGAAGATAAAAAAAATTATATATTACTCCCTCTATTCCAAAAAACCCAAGTGTCATTTCGACTTTTGGAAGTCAATTGGTGAAATCCTAAAATTTTAAATTAATGGTTTGCTATAATTACAACTGATTAACTAAAATCAAATAAACTCATATATTCTGAATTTCGATTTTTAAAATTATACAAATTGACTTCAAAAGATCAAATGGACATTTTTTTTAACAGCGGTAGTATAACCAAAACAAAATGTCTGCCTTAATGTTGAGTGAAGCTATTAACCAGAAAAAAAAGAATACATAAGCAAATCGAACAGAACAGAAATCCAATTTCTAAATTTAATAAAAGAAGGCAACTGCGCAATATGTGACTCGCAACAAAGAGAAGAAAAGCAGAGGCAAATTCCTCCATTAATACAAATGAGAAACTCGAATAGCTATTCATTAGCTCCAGAGAACAAAATTCATAGCAATTATAGCTATCCTGAACAATTTAATCGATAAAAACAACAAATAAACAGACTGAGAATTTAAATATAAATGATTACCTCCAAATTTGGAAACCAACACCTCAAAAACTAGAAGAGAAATTCAGCCTCTTAAAACAAGAACCTGTGAAATTTTTAGGGATTTTGGTGTGATTTTTGGAATAATACAGAAGGTTATGGAAAGAGAGAAAATAAAAGGTTTGGCGAATAGGGAGCAAATGCGTGGGCAGCCAGCAGGTACTGTACTTATATCGTGGCGGACCCGGGGTTTTTTGTCGCTTTCCTGTGGCTCCAGATAACGGAAAACGTCTAGTCTGCTCTATTCCGGTTTCTGATTGATTCCTAACAATTAAATATTCTATTACATTTTTTAAAATAATTCCATTACATGCGATTTTAAAATAATTTTGTAGTCCTATATTTTTAAAAATAGTTTCATTACCCAATTAATTAACTAAGATTTTACTTTTTTCATATTACAGTTGCTGTGATTTTTTATAATACAGTTAGTAGCTAAATATTTATACCAAAATAACCAATTTAATTTTATTAGGTTTCTAATTTATTTTTAAAAAATCTATTATAGATTTTTTTATTTAATAGTGTATTTGGTAGCTAACACTTTATACAAATGTAACCAATTAAGTTTTATTTGGTTACCAATTAATTTTAAAAAAAGTTATTGTAGATTTTTTTTATAATACAGTTGGTAGCCAAACCTTAATACAAAGGTAATCAATTCAGTTTTATTGGGTTACCAATTAATTATAAAAAATCTATTATAATTTTTTTTCATAGTGCAGTTGGTAGCCAAACCTTAATACAAATGTAACCAATAAAAACTAAAATTGTTATCAATTGCACTGAAATTTCTCTTGATTACCCACAAAAACTAAAATGGTTACCTTTGTATAAATATTTGGATACCAACTGCACTAAAATTTTTTTTTTTTCCTTTTAATTTCTGAACTAAATCAACCTTCGTCATAATGGCAGTTGTGGCCGTAATGGATGAGGAGATCGGCGTCCATGACGGCTACACCTTCAAGATCTAAGATCTACATCTTCAAGGTGTTGAATCGGCAGCGAAGGGGAGGAGGAAATGAGATTGCCAAACTTTAAATATTTGAATTTTAATTATTATTTTTAAATTTAAATTTATTTTTGTTGTTAGATTCAAATATTTGAATTTGAATTATTAATTATAGTAGTTATTCTCTTTGATTTTAGGTATCCTTATTATTATGAATTGAATCATATTCTAATTCCCTAAATTAAGCAATCCTAATTGTACTAATATTATAAATAAATATAAAAAGTGTATTAATTGTGTAAATAATTTATGAGTGCACTAATAGTATAATTATTTTTTAAATATTGTATATTATTATAAAGGATCCATTTTTCTTTTGGTGGGACATGATTGTTGTTCGAGTCCTTCTAGTAAAAAATATTGCGACTGCTCGAGACTTTTGAACATGATGACATTAGCTGCAACTCTTGAGTTGTCTAAATTTAATTTATAATATTTATTAAGTATAAAATAAAATTTTATTATTTATTTACTTAATTAAGTATAATTTTGAATCGAATTTGAATAATTTAAAATTTTCAAACGAATATGATTCGAATATTAACAAAATTATAATTTAAAAAGATTTAAATAATTTATCGAATTTTAAAATTTGTTCATATTTAAATTATTTTTATTTCGAGTGGAGTTTGAATCGAACTTTTAGTCGAATGAGTATGAATCGTGTCTAAACTATTTGCTCATTTTACCATCTTAGTTTCGGTTATAGGCTCTAATTATCATAAAAAAAATATAATTAAGACTATTATAAAATTTATGGATAAAATAAAATATATTAAGAATAGAACTATAATTAAATATGATTTTTAAGGAAAATGAAGAATTATGATATAATTTAGAAGAGCAATTATTTTCTCTAATCTCTTTTAATAATATAAATAGATACATGAATAATTACTTGTACATTCAGTAAAATGATTTAACAATGGTCAATTGGAATGAATTGTAAGTTGACTTGTAACAATATCAATCTCTATATTCATATGTATGACACGAGTAAAATATATTGACAATGTAAGATCCCAATTTTTTATGAATAAAATTTTAATTTTTTTAATTGTTATTTTGAATAATAAGGTGTGGATTTGATATAATATTAGATGATATGTGTAAATTTTGTAAAGTAAGCAAGTGGTTATAAAATATTCATTTAGTCGGGAAATATTCTTTTTGTCGAGAAATATTCATACGACGACACAATTATTGGTGTCCTCACAACGAAATTACTGTCGGATATAGAAAGTGACAGAAATAACATTTTTATAAAAATAACGGCAAAACTTTTACCATTAACTATTGAAATACCCGATGATAAAGTAGAGTAATACGCGTGGTTGCACAGTAGCATACAATATTTGTTCAGTATCTCTGATTATTGATGCTTACTTAAGAAGTCTCAGTTTTATTCAATTATTGCCAGAATAGTTGTTGCATAGTGTAAGACCCCAACTTTTTATGAATAAAGATTTAATTTTCTCTAATTAATTTTTGTATTGAATAGTAAGGTATGGATTTGATATAATGTTGGATGATATGTGCAAAATTTGCAAAGTAAGCAAGTGGTCATAAAATATTCGTTTGATCAGGGAATATTCTTTTTGTTGGGGAATATTTGTGACGCCCCCAAATTCAGATCACTCACGTCTCGAATTCGGTTTGTCACGTACTACAAATATAATGACTAAATAACATCTTATTCAACGGAATAACAAAATAGATTACATTTATATAATATAACCATTCACGTCCCAAGGTTTCACAACTTAACATCTCTTACATACCTTAACATACTTACATAAAGGTTAGACATAACTAATACATAACATAATTTAGGTCTTTACATAATCATAACATTTCTAAATCAATATGAAGCTACTCCGTAGCTTTGCCCTTGCCTTTATCAGTGTCCAAGGGTCCGCCTTGCTCTTCCTTAACTGAAATATTTTTAGGGAAGTAAGAATGAGCAATAAGTTTGCTCAATAAGTAATATAGCAATAAGAGTATTCAATATAGTTTTAAATTCTCAAGGGTACAACAATAATGATAGTTCAAGG
This sequence comes from Panax japonicus, assembly GCA_020205505.1. Lineage (NCBI taxonomy): Eukaryota > Viridiplantae > Streptophyta > Magnoliopsida > Apiales > Araliaceae > Panax > Panax japonicus. Next base: position 22,440,734 of record CM035105.1, read on the forward strand.
ATAGAAAGAAGTATCGATGGTTCTCCACAATAGTCGCTAAGGACAGAATGATATCAATAAAATTCAATGCTTAATCAATTCGAGATTTCAAAGTAATGAATACTGAGCAGTCACTAAGGACTATGAACTTCTACTAGAATTAACAGTAATAAACTGATAATCAAACAAAAAATGAGTATAACATGTGATCAGTCTAAAGTACCCTACGTTATGCATAACATTTAATCATACTCATGTGCGCATGTCGGTCTCCCGATATTATATATAGTTTCCCCTTCAAGGAGGATTGTTCATCTTAGTCAATTATAAGAGTTCGCACTAATTCAATTAGTTTGGATAGCTTTCAAATTTATTATGTAGGTCTAGCCGAATCAAATGGCTTAGACCACTTTCTCTCAAAGTATATACGAACAATTATAAGTTCAACATACGAAATCAAAGATTGAAAAATGTAAACAATTTCATCTCTAAGCTACGAAGCATTAAGTCATAAGTCATGAATTATACTTTCAATGGTTTACTTGTACGACCAATAATAACACAAGCTTGAGTAATGCTCTATAAAAATATAGTTAGGAATTTGCATCAAAGAGATAAAGTCTAAATACTTGCACAATATTTAAAGTTGTGTAAGTTAGAAAACTTGCCTTAAGCGTAGTTTATCAACCTTTAGCTTATCGATACTTTTTAAACCTTATTATAAACAAAAATACGTCACAGATTTAAACAAAAATACGTCAGATTTGAATGATATTTCTATTGTTAATAAATTTCCTGACGTATTCCCTGAAAAACTTTCTGGCCTACCCTAAGAACGTGAAATCGAATTTTTTATTGACCTTGAACCCGGTACAAAACCCATTTCCAAAACCCCATATCGAATGGCTCCTATTGAACTTCAGGAGTTAAAAACTGAACTGCAGGAATTGTTAGACATCGGTTTCATTCGTTCTAGTACATCTCCTTGGGGTGATCCTATTTTATTCGTAAAGAAGAAAGATGGGAGTATGCGACTTTGCATTGACTATTAGGAGTTGAATCATGTCACCATCAAAAATAGGTACCCGTTGCCTCGCATTGATGACCTGTTTGACCAGTTGCAAGGTGTTATATTCTTTTCAAAGATCGATCTTCTTTCCGGATGTCATCAGTTAAAGATTAAAACTGAAGACATTCCAAAGACTACTTTCAGAACTCGGTACGAGCATTACGAATTCCTAGTCATGTCTTTTGGATTGACTAATGCTCCTGCTACCTTCATGGATATGATGAACCGGGTATTCAAGGATTATTTTGATCATTTTGCGGTTATTTTTATTGATGACATCCTCATCTATTCCAAAAGCCGTGAAGATCATGAGCAACATGATGAGTGGGTTTTATACCTATGAATCGGCCTCTAATTCAAGCTTAAATTGTGTTAATTCATTATTATTGTGATTCATTTTACTTGTTTAGTGTTGTTTTATGTTTTGGTGTGGTGGCATAGCATTTGGGCTTTAAAAGGAGGTTTTGTGGCTAAAGTGGGCAAGAAAATGAGCAAAAGCTGGACTGCAGCAGATTGACCCCCCGCCAGGGCGAATATTATGAAGCTAAAACCCCTGCTGGGGCGGGGGTACTTGATCGAAAGACAGAAGCACTGCCCGCCAGGGCATGCTATTAATGAAGAAAAACCCCCACGGGGGCGGGGGTATGGGAAAAGCAAGAGTCCTATTTGTCTTGTACTGCTGCAGAGACATGAAGGATAGACGTTGACATGGTTTGGAACTGCATTAGGCGTCGAATTATGGTCAGAATACGTGTTCTAGGCTGGATATAACAAGAAAAAACAAGGGAGATAAAACTAACAATCAATTAGCAATTTGAAGACCTATTATTTTTTGAGAAAAAGCATTGGAGGAAGGATTGAAGGTGGAAGTCACGATAATTGTAGATTGAAGCTAGAGAGAAGGGTGGTTCTGAATTCATTCTTTTTCTTTAATTCAATAATTGTAATTGATGATTACTTTGATGAATTCATTTTTTATTTCGATTATGATGAACTAATTTACTTGTTAGGCTTATAACGGATCTTGATGGTTGAACACTGATTATGTAGCCTTGAATTTCAGTTTAATAATCTATCTTTCAGTTTATCTATATTGATTTGTGCTTTAAATTTATGAATTGATCGATCACCAATTCTATGTGGATTTGTATGGATTCGAGAGGGGAAATATGAATCTAGACTTCGTCATTATAGCATGTGTTCTTGAATTCTGTTATTGAATGGAATCTTGATTAATGCTAGGGTAGAGATATGCCTAACATCAAATGTAATTGGGTAGAGAACTTGAACTTAAACCTTCTTTGATTGTAATTCACATAGAGATATAGTGAATTAGTTAATTAAGGTGTTTAGCTTAATTCTATCTAATTTGTGGATTTAAGTTAATATGGTATTAGTGCATCGAGAGATGGCTAGTTCTACTTGAATGTTCTTGATTAATAAACTGAGATAGTGAATTGAACTGAAATAAGGTGTAATAATCAGAGTGATACTTAAAAGTAAAGTTGTAAGCCTAATTCTCCAATATTTACTTGAAATTACAGTTTTTAAGTTTGTTGTTTGCTTGGTATTTTTAATATTTTTAGTTTTAATAGTTATAATCATTAAATTGGATAGTTTAATAAAATTTGGATTAATATAAAGCTGGTAATTGTTAGGATTAACTTCATACTAAATCTCTGTGGGAACAATACTTGACTTATCATTATATTACTTGTTGACAACGTGCACTTACGTGTGAGCGTAATTAGATTTCGACCAACAAGTTTTTGGCGTCGTTGCCAGAGATTTAGTATAGATTTTAATATTTTTTAATATCAGTTTAATTAGCTCGGTTTTACTTAAACATTTTTTTCTTTTGTTTTGTTCTTTCTTATTTCAGGTTCTTGAAGTTAGTTTATGAAAACTCGATCTAAAAACCTAGACTTGCTTCCTTTTGAGGATGATATCGAGAAACGGTTTCAAAGGCTGAGTAAGTGGATTACAGACACAAGGGAAAACTTTGAGAATTCTGAGAAAGAAGAAATAATGGCTGCTGAAGACCAGAAAGCATTGGGGGATTTTTTTACTCCTAAGGTGACTGAGCTTCAGTCGAGTATCACCAGGCCGGTGATTGCTGCAAATACATTTGAGATCAAGCCTGGGACTATTCAGATGATCCAGAAATCGGTACAATTTGGGGGACTAGCTAATGACGATCTGAATGAACATTTGGTTAGCTTTTTGCAGATATGTGACACCTTCAGATACAATGGGGTGTCAGACGACGCAGTCAGGCTTCACTTGTTCCCATTTACCCTGCTGGACAAGGCGAAGAGTTGGTTACATTCTCTATTGTTGGGATCGATAACTACTTAGGAAGATCTTGCTCAGAAATTTTTAGATAAATTCTTTCCACCAGCCAAGACTACAAAGATGAGAAATGAGATCACCATGTTTGAGCAGCAGCATGGGGAGCCTTTATATGAGGTATGGGAACGGTATAAGGAACTACTCAGGAAGTGCCCTCATCATGGACTACCTAAATGGCTGTAGATGAATACATTCTATAATGGGTTGAGTGGGAATCTCAGGACAAGTATCGATGCAGCTTCGGGTGGAGCATTTATGGCTAAGAGCTATGAGGAAGCATATGAGTTGATAGAAACTATGGCAGCTAATAATTACTAGTGGCCTACAACAAGAATGACATAACCTAAGGTAGCTGGGGTATTAGAGGTAGATGGAGTAACAGCTTTGGCGGCACAGATTTCAGCCTTATCGACGAAAATGGATGCTTTGACTAGTGCACAACCACAACATGTGGCATATGTTTACGAGTTATGTGCAGGGGAACATCCTACAGAGCAATGTGCCATCAACCCAACATCGATTCAGTTTGTGGGTAGCTACAACAGGATTCTGTAAAATATGTATCAAAATGCCTACAACCCGGGGAATAGGAACCATCCCAACTTTTCATGGAGCAACAATCAAAATCAACAGACTCCACGACCTTCTTATCCCCCGGGGTTCCAAAATCAGCATCAACGAGTAGCTCCGCATCAAGAAAAGAAAATAGACCTAGAAGAGTTTTTGTTGAAATACATATCGGGAAACGAGGCAGTGATGAAAACACAAGCAGTGGCCATCAAAAACTTAGAAAATCATATGGGACAGTTGGCCTTAGCATTGAATAATAGACTGCAAGGAACTCTGCCAAGTGACACAAAAAAGAATCTGAAGGGAAGTTATGAACTATGTCAAGCAATCACTTTAAGGAGTGGAAAAATCTAGATGGAAAAATTGCAGAAAATACAGTTAAAGAGGATGTCAAAGTTGATGAAAATAAAGTGGTTGAAGAGAAACAGGGTGAGGAAAAGCAAGTTGAACGGACAAGGTCAGATGACAAGACAGTTCTATATCCTCCACCGCTATTTTAGCTGAGGGTCCAAAAATAGAAATTAGACAAGCAATTCGCTAAATTTTTGGAAGTTTTTAAGAAACTTCAAATTAATATTCCGTTCGCTGAAGCCCTAGAGAAAATGTCGAGCTTTGCCAAATTTATGAAGGGTATTTTGTCTAAGAAGAAAAGGTTAGACAATTATGAAACTATGGTGTTGACAAATGAATGCAGTACAATTTTACAGCAAAAGTTACCTCAATAGTTAAAGGATCCTGGGAGTTTTACTATACCTTGCACGATTGGTAACATGGCCTTCAAAAAGTGTTTATGTGACTTGGGGGCAAGTGTAAACCTCATGCCATTATCTGTTTATACCGAATAGGGTTTATCAGCTCCAAAGCCTATGAACATATTGTTGCAGTTAGCAGATAGATCGGTAACATATCCGAGAGGCATTGTGGAGGATATTTTGGTCAAGGTGGACAAATTCATATTTCCAGCATGTAAGGAATAAGCATGTGAATGATATTCCTATTTACATATGATTTGATTATGATATATATGAATGAATATGCAAGTATGCTTGCATTAAGAAAAGTTGTAAAGTCCTCTGATAGAGTATAGAAATATATGTACAAGGACTTAGAATGAATTGATCAAATGTGTTAGGTTGATCCTACATAAGCAGAACAACTTTGTAAAGTCCTTAAAAAGAAATGATGTATAAGGACTATAAACATAGAAAGATCAAACATGTTAGGTTGATCTTATGATGTAATAGATAGGCTTGTCTGATCGTTGAGCACTGCACCAAAAATTGTAGTATGCCAGGAGAGTCAAGGATAACTCGAGAGCTATCAAGGCAGAATCGCAGTCTGCAAGATAGTAGATCTCGGAGTTCATAGACTTCCAGGAGAGACAAGGAAGGATCGTAGTATGTCGAGTAAAGCTTCCTCGGAGCCGTAGACTGCTGAGGAAGTAATGTTCAGAATCATAGAGACAGCCTGCCTACGAGCCGACCGAGCATCTGCCAAAGTCAAGTCATGAATCGTAGACTACACTCGGAGTCGTAGAGTCTACTAATGGCCAAGTCAAGGATCGTAGATTACACTCAGAATCGTAGAGTCTACTAATCGTATCAAAGGCAGAAATCGTAGTCGAGCAAGATCAGATGAAAACAACAAGCACAATGACAACAATCGTAGTGTCAAGATCTGATCTCGGAGTCGTAGTGTCTGCATAGCCAAAGCTAAATCGTAGAGTGCAGAACTAAGACCTCAACAGATGTGCTCACAAAGCCAAAGAAGAATCGTAGAGCAAACACGATTCTCAATAATTGAGTACTCCCAGAATATCTAAAGGAATAAAGCCTCTGGTTGGTACTGTAAGGATACATCTCACCTAAAGGAAGCCAGAGAGCACTCAACGAATGGCATGCAAGCTATTATAAGATCTAAGCATCAACTTAATCAGCATCCAAATTGAGTTGTGAAGTCATTCATGATAAAGTCTTCCACAAGATGATCATAAGAAGACTTCAGTAGCTGACTAAGGAAAATCAGCTTGTGCAGTAGCTATCAAGTAGAAAGATGAAAATGATCTTCGAAGTAACCAGGATCGTAGTGTTTTCCAAACAAAGAAGGAACTAATGGAGTATATACAAAGATACTGGTCTGCATTTAAAGAACAACGCTAAAGTGATTAAGCATTGGGTCAGTCCATTGATGATAAGTGAACGGGAGATCACAAGGAGAAAGCGAGCTAGACACGCCACAAATTTGAAGTGTCATGTTATTCAGAAGGGGCCAGAGCAAGGAGTCAAGCCCTCAGAATCTGAGAACAGTTGAGGCAAACGGAAGTGTTGAAGCACTACACAAAAGACGGAAGAGTTGTTTTTCACTAGAGATCAAGTGATTGCTCTTCAAGATCGTAGTGTTGACTCTACATGTCAATAAGCATCAATCAATAAGACACTATGATCAGGTCCGAGAAAAAGTGCATCAAAATCATTAAGTTCAAACAACTGAGGATTGAAGCATTGGCAACGGTTCAATCTGAAGGTTGACATTCAGACAAAAGCTTATCGAGAGCATCGATGCAAGGACAACCTCTGATCAAGAAATCAGAAGGGAGAAATAAAGTCGACAACCTTCCCGAGACATCAAAGTAACATATCTGACGGGGTAGGTGAAACAATAAACTACAGAGAAAGTCAAAAAAAGATGTCATGTCACATCTGCAGTCTGCACTAAATAACTCGAGATCTGCGAAACAATTTGAATAGCTTTCAACGGCCACTTTCCAACGGGAAGATTGGGAAACAGTATAAATAAAAAGAACTTCAAAGATCTAGAGGTGCTGATAATTGTTATGTTGCAAAAATTGTTGAGTTGGTGAATGCTATTGTTGACTCTATGAGTTCCACCAAAGATCAACAGAACAAGTCTCAGTGACAGTGAGACTACCAAGGTGGAAGTGAAGCATCTTTAAAGAAGAACTCAACCAAATCAAAGCTTCACTCAACAAAGATGAAAATGCCACTAAGGATGGCAGCCAAGCTGAGAGCCGAGAAGGCCAAGAAGATAGCATTCAGGAAAGTGGCCGAGTACAAAGAAGACCAAGAGAGCCAATCTACGAATCACCATGAACCAAAAGCTAAAACTGAACAAGTGCAAAATCATGTCTGCAAAACATTCAAGAAGGATTCAGGGATTGCTAAGTGCCAGACGAAGTCTACCAAAAGTACAGAAACTTAGCCAATCCAGATGGTGATGGTGCACAGCTGATACCAGACAAAGATGAGCAAAAAAGAATTAAGATCAGCTGCACCAAAGAAGATGTGGTCCAGACATGAAGCAGAAAACAAAGAGGACCACACCAAGCTGCTAAGAACAAAGGATGTTTCGAGCTTAATGACATCTTAGCAGCTCTACACCACCAACAACAACAACTACAACAACAAGAAGCCAGGGCCTGAGGGGTCCTTGTCCGGAGGGACTAAATGAAGTTCCAAGCCTGCTGGGCTTGAAGAGTTCCTAGGGAACTAGAGAAGTTCCAAGGTTGCTGGCCTTGAAGAGTTCTTAGTGAACTGAAGTCCCAAGGCTGCTAGCCTTGAAGGAATCTTAGTGATTCCGAGTGCTGCCCTTCCTTAGTGGAAATCCTGCTAGTTGAAAGCAGAAGAGTGGATTAGGAGCTTGAGTCTCTGAACCACTTAAAAACCCCTTGTGTCTTTTACTTTATGTCATTTATCTTATGTACATTAACTGCTATAACTGCTATGTATGCGTTAACTGCTTACTACTAAATTAACTCTACGAACAATGTATGATTAATTATGAATATATCAATGAAGGGGATCTTTTACTTACTCCGATGTGTTTGAAAAGATTCTTATGTTTGTCATATGATAATTAATGAGCAATACAAAATAAATGAGAAAAAGTATTTGAAATTCAAAAGATATATTCAGCCCCCCTTCTAGATCTATATTGTGCCTACTAGGAACTAACAATTGGTATCAAAAGAGGTTCTCATGCTATGTTCAAAAGCTAATCGCTTTGAGTCTGATCCTAGGCACAAACATTGTTCTAAACTTAGTTTAGTAGTAAGTCACTTGTTATATGCAGATGAGCTCACACGTTGGAAATATTGTGTACATGTAAATGTGCATATACACCTGAAGCTGCTCAGATTGGTCAATGTTCTTGATTGCCATATCAACAAGACCAATCCTTGCTCGCGGTCAATCTTGTAGTCTGGAGACCAGGCTAGAAAGCTCAAGAGACATCAACAGAAAAGAATTAAATATTCACTAGCCTGAAAAGATGAAAAGGCCATACATGCTAAGTAATGATTATCCAGAGAAGAAAGAAGAACTTCTCAAACATGTGTCTGGCCAACCTACAGCTGGATGTAAACCTTGTGAACTCAAGGATGTCAAAGAACTAAAGATGCTGATATTCTCTTAGCTTACATCTTCAAGACCACGACTGATTGATTGAAGGTCAACTGGAGCAACTAGCTTTCAGGAGAAATTGAGAAACTATGCACATCAATGCCTAAACTCAGTATATCTAAGATAAATGACTGTTATGAAACTTATAGGAAAAATGTACGATTCCTCACTAATATAAATATGTTCATTATACTTGCACCTCCCTTATGAACTATAACAATATTCCTTCAAGGAATCATAATCTACCTAAAAAGGTGAAGAAAGAATGTACACTGATGGTGAAAACTCAAATGTCGATGAACTTTCTCTCCATCCAAGTTTTAGGTTGAAGATAACAACTTGAAAGAAGCCTGAAGTGGGTTTTAAGAGAATCATAGGTCGAATGAATGTGAGATAATCTTTGCTGATGGGTTAATGTGTATGTACACCCTATTGTCTAAGTGTTTAATAACACACATAGTATGATTAACTCTACAAGAGAATCTTGGAGATTCATAGAAACTGATCACCTCCATGAATCAACCAGATACTAATAAATTGCAGAGTTGATTCTCACTCTGTGAACATTTAAACCTTGCGAACATAACCTAGCAATGATGAAACCATCAAAGAAAAAGAGTGTTTTGTTAAAATAACATATTTCACACATACTCATCACCGTGTATCTCAAGATGTATTAGCTAAATAAATTATATGCATGAATACGACTTATGGTGATCAATATGATGATTATTGGAATATATGAATAACAAGGGTTTAGAAAACTAACCTAGCAGGATCCATTTAATCATGGGTACCAAAAATTAGAAATGTAAAACCTACAGGTACTTGGTCTATCTGACCACACTAAGGAATGCTAAAGCAAAAGACTTCATTCAAGAAGATTCAACTAGCAGAAGGCTTAGGACTGTTCAGAAATAATTCTGACCAAAACTCCTAAATGTCAAAGTCTGTCCTTGAAGACTTGCAGAGCTAATCTAAATGAAGCTCAAGTGACTGCTAACCCTTATATGAAACCAGGCCACTCAACTAACGATGAAAAAGGTCTTAGATGCTCAAGCATGCAAAACTTGTCCTCAAGGAAGCCCACATCAGAGGACCATCGAGCATCAACCATGGGGGAGTAATGACTGTTAAGGAACAATAGCACTGAAATATTCTATAAAGCAATGTACCATCTACAGAGTCCAAAAACTTTGTGGCTGATGAACCAAATAAAGATCCATAGTCAGTAGGAACGTCTCAAAATGTACTACTGATAACCTATCAGCCACCCAACCCAAAATCGTGAAGTGCCTACAATCAAACATCTTATCGTAGTATAACAGTAGGAGGACACCACGATTACAGCAAATACAAATTGTGTAAAGTTGATAGAGGACCTCCCCACCAAAAAAGGTTAAATGAGATATAAGTGCAAATTACTCCTAAAGTACTTCATCTGGAAAGAGCATCAGGGACAAACCTGACCCTTAGCTCACTCTAAGAGGTTGACCCTTCCTGAGCTGCCTTAACCCAGAAGGATTGCTTAGTCAAGTTCATCTCAAGGACCAAGACAGTCAACGATCGCAGAGTAGAGTTTGAGAGAACTCAACGATCGTGATGTAACCTCAACGATCGTAGTGCAACCTTAGCAATCATAGAAACAGACTCGACGATCGCAGTCTTACAAGAGGCTACACTTAACTCATGAGGAGCCAGAAGAATAGGACAATTATCCAACCATTCAAATTATGAGGAGATAAGTTCGAATGCTGGTTGGAAAGATGTCTTGCTAAAGAGAAGTACCCAAGGCTTCATGAAGCAAATCTGTGACTGAATCATGAAAATTCAAAATGAGAGGAATTTCCAAAACCATCCACTGCAGCATCTCTCAAAAGTTGATCGTTGAGTTAACTAAGGAAAACATAGAGTCCATAGCTGTCTTATCATGCTACTCTACGAACCCAAGAAGCTAACGATCAATCCATGTCAATCAAACTTCTACTCCTTTAAAAGAGACATCTAACTGAAAAGTTAATGGGGAGTTACAGCTCGTTATTGGGCATCGTGCAACCAATAACTAGTTGACACATCATAGCGTATGTAGTGTTAAGAAGAAACTGCCATAAAGACAAATTCAAAATCTGCAAACAGTTACCAGAACCCATTGAACCTCTCTTCCTCCCTTTTTCAAACCCTAGAATCCTCGTCGAAGCCAAACAATTCAAACTTCCAGAGCCCAAATCACATTTAGCTAAATCTCTCCGAACCATATACCATATACCTTGAACTCCTCAAATGGCAGAATGGAAAGTTATAATGGGTATTCAACTCGGCTTTACAAAGTTTGAAGAATCAGTGACAAAGTTCAAGGACATACTTAAACTCGTAAAGGAAGTTGGGTTCTCTGAGTGCTTGGAGGCCAACACTCCAGTTTATACAGAGCTAGTGAAGCAGTTCTACTCAAATGCTTCAACGAACTCTGGGCTTCTGACTACTAAGGTGAAAGGATCTAGTCTGAAGATAAGAGCATCAGACATCAATTAATGTCTAGGGTTTCCCAATTAAGGTCTTATAAACCTGGATGAAGTCGACATTGAATAAGGCAAGAGGCTAATGCGGTACCAAAGAAACCCTAGTCTGAAGGATATGAAGAAGAAGGAATTTCCTGAGGAATTCTAGTTCCTTGTTAAGATAGTGGGAAAATGTATATTGTACAAAGATACTGCACACGACACTGTACTCGACCAACAGTTGAAAATTATGTCTGCCATAGTTCTGAAGAAGCAAATCAACTTTGAAGTTATCCTGTTCGATCAAATCTCCAAATGGATAGAAAAAGCTGAGTTAAAGAAATCTACAGATAAACCACTTACAAAATTATTTCATGGAAGACTGCTAAGCATAGTTATGAAGAAGAAGCTAGGAAGGAAGATCAAGGATAATGAGGGAGAACCTCTGAATGTGCATAAAGTAATGTCTCCACAACTGTTTGTGAATTGGAAGAAAAACCCAAAGGAAAACAGGGGGCTAATACAAACTGGAAGTAACAAAAAAGTCTCTGCAAAGAAGAGAAGCAAACGAGGTGGAAACCTCTGAGTCTGATGAGTCTGCATCAGTTGTTGCCACACCGGCGAAGAAGCCTAAGAATGTGAAGAGTGCAGAGGCTTCGTCAAGACATGTCTCCACTGACAAGAAGAAACAAGTACATGAGAAAAACCAGCATCAAATGCTGAAAACCAAAAAAGAAGGAGTAACAGACTACTCTAAGAACCACCCAAGAAGAAAGAAAAAGGGATGAAAAATCAGTTCCAGTTCCCCAAGGAAGCACATCTGACAAAGAAGAGGACGTAGAGTCAAAAGAAGAAAAGGACACTGATGATCTCAAGACTGAATCCCCGGAGATCAGATCCAACAATGAAGGTTGAGCTGGATCCATGAAAGAAGATGTAAACTCTGCTGATGAAGAAGAATATTTAAGTCCTATGGCCAATTCTTAGAGTACTCACTTTGAAGTTGAAGAGAAGCTGCAAAATGACCCATCTTAATCTCCAAATGCAAATGTTCAAATAAGTTTTCATTATGGATCAAAAGATGATGAGATCGAAAAGAAATACCTACCCCTGCCAATGATGAACATCAAGAAAGCTTGCCTGATGACTCAAAGGCCTCAGAGTCTGAAGAAGAAGAAGAAGAGAGAGATTCTCCCATAGCTGAACCTCCAAGGTGAAGGAAGAGCTACAGATTGATTGCTCAATTTGCCTCTAAAAAGGAAACTGGAAACTCAACTGAAGTCATTGAATTAAGTGATGAGGAATATGAGTCACAGGAAGAAAGTGCTGAAGATGAGACTAGCATTGGAGAAGATGATTCCAAGAAAGATATTGCTGAAGAAGGCTCTGAAAATGTAGACAAACAAGAAGAATTCATTGATAAATCTGATGAAGTGAATCAACAAGATTCAGGCTCAACAAGGGAAGAGATAGAGAAAGATTCTGATTCTGTAGATCAGGAATCAGAGGAACCAGAATATTATCCTGTTCTCTCTTCAGCCAGAATTAACAGAAGAATTGTAGTGGAAGTCTTTGATGAACCACCTGCTGAACCAGCAACAAGATGGATAAATCATGGAAATGAACAACTTCGAGTTGTAAGAATGACCACATATGAAGTGCTTCACAACTGGAAAAACATGGAATTAGACTGCACAACAATATTGTATAACTCTGAAGACCTTCTGATGAGATGGTTCTTCTCGTAGATGCCATGGTTGAAGGCACATACTAATACTGATGAGAGCTACTTCAGTTGGTGCTATTCTCAGTTTCCAAATCTAAAGCTGGTGTCACAAAACTTTCCAAGCGTAAAGAAGTTTGCAACCATGATGATAAATGACAAGCCCCACTACAAAGTCCACCAACATGCTGAAAATCATTATATTCCTTATGATCGTAGAGTGGACTCTGATGGAAAAAGGAATATGGCCAAGACACTAATCGTATAGTCTGCTCACCCTACCACTGATGATGATCAAGTCCAGAATAAGATGTCTCCATCTGCCCTAGCACAACTATCTAACATTCCTTCATCCTCCCACAACGATTGGTATTCAACAGTTTTTCAGATTCTAAATACTTTCAAAAATATGTCCAAGGATGAGAATCGTAGAGTTCAATCTAATGATCAACAAGAGGCTGCCCAACTAGATGATCAAATTTCCATGGAGCAAGAATTGTTGAAGAATTCTGATGACTTGATTGAGAAGATATCTCAAATCAATGAAAAGTCAAAGATGCTGACTTCAACAGAAGACAACTCAGTTCATGACAGAATCCAAACTATTATGGCTGATATTTCTCTAAAAATCAAAGAAAGAGATCACATCTATCTGAAGGCCATAAATGATCAAAAAGAAGAAGCTCTACGAACACAGAGGGTAAATGAAGAACAACTCTAAGCCCTCTCTGACAAGATTGACAACTTGAATCAGTCCTTCTCTATGCAACTTGAGTTAAGCCAACAAGAACTCAAGATTGAAGTCGGTAACTCCTCCTACCTGGTGGAACAACTAATGTCCAATATGGAGCAGCTCTCCCAAATGATTAATGACAAAAAGGAGGAGAAAAAGAGGCATAGAAAGAGGCAGAGTAAGAGGCACTCAAGAAAGGGAAAGAAGAACAGAAGGAAAAAAGAGGAGCATACAAAGAAGAAGACAACACAAGAAGTAGCCGAGTCATCATCTAAGGGGGAGCCAAAGAATGATGAGCCTGAGGCTGAGGAGGAGCCAGAGGAAGAAGAGGAGCATACATCTGCAGAGGAACAGACAAAAGAAATGAAGTCAACATCCCAGGAGGAGAAGGAGCATTCAAATCAAATAGATGAATAGCTGATCAAAAGACATCCTGGAAGCATAAATGAAATCAAAGAGGTACATCTCTAACTAGTTAAGTATGTTCTGGATCCAGGATGTAAAATGTCAGTGTATTAAATTTCACATCATTAAATGACATTCATGATTATCTGTTTTTAGAAATACAGCTGCTCACTGTATATAAGATTCATTCATAACATGCATATGCATTTATTATTTTTGTCATAATCAAATAGGGGGAGATTGTAAGGAATACGCATGTGAATGATATTCCTATTTACATATGACTTGATTATGATATATATAAATGAATATGCAAGTATGCTTGCATTAAGAAAAGTTGTAAAGTCCTCTGATAGAGTATAGAAATATATGTACAAGGACTTAGAATGAATTGATCAAATATGTTAGGTTGATCCTACATAAGCAGAACAACTTTGTAAAGTCCTTAAAATGAAATGATGTATAAGTACTATAAACATAGAAAGATCAAACATGTTAGGTTGATCTTATGATGTAATAGATAGGCTTGTCTGATCGTCGAGCACTGCACCAGAAATTATAGTCTGCCAGGAGAGTCAAGGATAACTCGAGAGCTATTAAGGTAGAATCGCAGTCTGCAAGATAGTAGATCTCAGAGTTCGTAGACTTCTAGGATAGACAAGAAATGATCATAGTGTGTCGAGTAAAGCTTTCTCGGAGCCGTAGACTGCTGAGGAAGTCATGTTCAGAATCATAGAGACAACCTGCCTACTAGCCGACCGAGCATCTGCCAAAGTCAAGTCAAGAATCGTAGACTACACTCGGAGTCGCAGGGTCTACTAACGACCAAGCTAAAGATCATAGAATAAACTCAGAATCGTAGAGTCTACTGATTGTATCAAAGGCAGAAATCATAGTCGAGCATGATCAGATGAAAACAACAAGCACAACGACAGAAATCGAAGTGTCAAGATCTGATCTCGGAGTCGTAGTGTCTGCATAGCCGAAGCTGAATCATAGGGTGCAGAACTAAGACCTCAACAGATGTGCTCACAAAGCCAAAGAAGAATCATAGAGCAAACAAGATTATTAACAATTGAGCACTCCCAGAATATCTAAAGGAATGAAGCCTCTAGTTGGTACTGTAAGGATACATCTCACCTAAAGGAAGCCAGAGAGCACTCAACGAATGGCATGCAAGCTATTTGAAGATCTAAGCATCAACTTAATCAGCATCCAGATTGAGTTGTGAAGCCATTCATGATAAAGTCTTCCACAAGATGACCATAAGAAGACTTCAGTAGCCGACTAAGGAAAATCAGCTTGTGTAGTAGCTGTCAAGTAAAAAGATGACAATGATCTTGGAAGTAAACATGATTGTAGTGTTTTCCAAACGAAGAAGGAACTAATGGAGTATATACAAAGATACTAGTCTACCTCTGAAGAACAAGGCTAAAGTGATTAAGCATTGGGTCAGTCAATTGATGATAAGTGAACGGGAGATCACAAGGAGAAAGCGAGCTGGACACGCCACAAATCTGAAGTGTCTTATTATTCAGAAGGGGCCAGAGCAAGGAGTCAAGCCATCAGTGTCTAAGAACAGTTGAGTTAAATAGAAGTGTTGAAGCACTGCACGAAAGAAGGAAGAGTTGTTTTTCACTAGAGATCAAGTGAACGCTCTTCAAGATCGTAGTGTTGACTCTACATGTCAATAAGCATTAATCAATAAGACACTACGATCAGGTCCGAGAAGAAGTGCATCAGAATCATTGAGTTCAAATAACCGAGGATTGAAGCATTGGCAACGGTTCAATCTGAAGGTTGGCATTCAGACAAAAGCTTATTGAGAGCATCGATGCAAGGACAACCTCTGATCAAGAAATCAGAAGGGAGAAATAAAGTCGATGATCTGCCCAAGACATCAAAGTAACATATCTGACGGGGTAGGTGAAACAGTAGACTGCAGTGTCAGAAAGTCAGAAAAAGTTGTCATGTCACATCTGCAGTCTGCACCAAATAACTTGAGATCTGCGAAGCAATTTGAATAGCTTTCAATGGTCACTTTCCAACGGGAAGATTGGTAAGCAGTATAAATAAACAGAGCTTCAAAGATCAAGAGGTGCTGATAATTGTTATGTTGCAAAATCGTTGAGTTGGTGAATGCTATTGTTGACTCTATGAGTTCCACCAAAGATCAACAGAACAAGTCTCAGTGACAATGAGACTACCAAGGTGGAAGTGAAGCAGCTTTGAAGAAGAACTCAACCAGATCAAAGCTTCTCTCAAAAAAGATGAGAATGCCACTAAAGATGGAAGCCAAGTTGAGAGCTGAGAAGGCCAAGAAGATAACATTTAGGAAAGTGGCCGAGTACAAAGAAGATCAAGAGAGCCAATCTACGAATTACCATGAACCAAAAGTTAAAACTGAACAAGTGCAGAATCATGTCTCCAAAACATTCAAGAAGGGTTCAGGGATTTCTAAGTGTCAGACAAAGTCTACCAAAAGCACAGAAACTTAGCCAATCCAGATGGTGATGGTGCACAGCTGATACCAAACAAAGATGAGCAGAAAAGAATAAAGATCAGCTACACCAAAGAAGATGTGGTCCAGACATGAAGCAGAAAACAAAGAGGACCACACCAAGCTGCTAAGAACAAAGGATGTTCTGAGCTGAATGACATCTTAGCAGCTCTACACCACCACCAACAACAACTACAATAACAAGAAGCCAGGGCCTGAGGGGTCCTTGTCCAGAGGGACTAAATGAAGTTCCAAGCCTGCTGGGCTTGAAGAGTTCCTAGGGACTAGAGAATTTCTAAGGCTGCTAGCCTTGAAGAGTTCTTAGTGAACTGAAGTTCCAAGGCTACTGGCCTTGAAGGAATCTTAGTGATTCAGGATGCTGCCATTCCTTAGTGGAAATCCTGGTAGTTGAAAGTAGAAGAGTGGATTAGGAGCTTGAGTCTCTGAACCACTTAAAAACCCCTTGTGTCTTTTACTTTAGGTCATTTATCTTATGTACATTAACTGCTATAACTGCTATATATGTGTGATGCCCCCAAAATAGTTATACAACACCCGTTCTGAGTCACCATATACATGGTACAAAAGGCAAACTATAACTTCAATAATACAAATGTCGTGTAAAATACGATAACACACACTATGAGTTTAAATACAAATATTGTCTTCTAGACAATATCCACACTCAAATAAATCCTCATTACAATTATTCATACACTATTTTACAGAAATAGGGAGGACTGTTAAAACATCTTTTTAGAACCATCACTCTATACGCCGACTAGATCTTGCTATGTTCTCACCTCCTGAGAAGAAAAATGGAACAAAAAGGAAAAGGGTGAGCTTAACTAGCCCAGTAAAGAATATTATGACTAAGATAATTTACAACAAATTATCATTAGTCTTCAACAGGAAAAATCTGATAGAATACAATAGACAACAAATTTTAGATCAACAACTGCAGCGGAAATAACAATCCATTATAAGAGTCACATAGAGAATGAATTCTACTATCTTCTAAGATTTAAAAGTTCATCATCAATATTTTATCCCTATAACAACAATTAATATACATCTTTAATCAAATATTCATCTTTGCACTACTGGCTAAAGATATTCATTTGTGTCACCAGTTGGTCATGTTCATCTCAACACCTGTTCATCTTTGCACTATCAGTTAATCATTCATCTTTGCACTACATGCCAAAAATATTTAGAAATATCATCATTTAAGACCAAGGATGATGAAAAATACTTTAAAGAAAACGAATCCAGTGAGACAGAAGGACAAATATTAGGGATTCATATAACAGTTTATCTAAGATCAATAATACTCCATAATAACCAATTGTGAAGTAGAATTCAAAAATAAAGATCAAAACATGGATATAATCAAATATAGTAACTATAATAGACATCTTGGACAAAAAGAAAATTTTTTATTTTTTGGTGAATAGTGTCGTATTCGTGAATAGTGCCGTATACGTGAATAGTGACGTATACATGAATAGTAATCCCGACACAAAAAGTTCCAAATTTGATTAAAAAGTTCAAACCAATATTTCGGCATAATGATATTGAAGAAAATAATATCATTTCGAAAGAAAATAACATCCCTTACCTCAAAATAACGGTACTTCTGATCGAAATATTGGATAGAAAGTCGAAGGAAACTTGTACGGAACAATAACTCTCAAATTATCAAAATACTCACAAAAATACACTCGATAATCTAGAGAGAAAGAAAACTTATTTCTGGTGTGATTTTCAATTCTAACCTAAGCGTCTATTTATAGGAAAATGCTAGAACGCCATAGGAGACTAAATAATAAAATAATATTATTTCTATTTCTTTCTTCCATGCATGCTAGGTTGAAAATCAAGGCCAGCCATCTTTGAACCAAATTGGCAGCCCACATGTTGTAAAACAAAAGTGGGTCTCACTCATAATTTAATAAAAATTATTTTATTTTTCGAAACTTCAGTAATTCATAGAAAATATCCCGTTTATCAAAAAAAATACGAATTTTATGTCCATTCTGCCTGATATCGAATTCTCTACAACTTTGTAGCTTTGAGTTTTTCCAAATTCCAAACATAAAATATCCGAAATCCACAAACAGGTGATTTTTAAAACTTCCCTTCTGACAAAATACTGATAAAACACATTAGCATTAATTCCTTCATTAATAACCACATAAATAAATCCATCATTTTTATCCACATCAAATAAATATTTTCTTATCATATAAATTAATAATTAATTATTCACAAATAATATTACAGAATCACAATTATGACAACCAGGCCATTCCTAGGAAAGATGAGACTTTCCAATAAGGATTTCTCCTTACTGGCGCGCAATTAGGTGACCAAACCTCTCCTTGACAGAACTTTCTAGACATTGCCAATAATGCTATCTAATAATATTCTTCAAATAATATGAATTATTGATCTGATAATTGGTAGTACTGTGCAGTGACAATTATTGAAACAACAATAATATAAACTATCAACATAATAATTATTGAATCAATAAAATAAAATATTGAACAATTACTACTGTAACAATTATTGAGTAGTGCCTTCTTACGTACGAATCAATAATTTAATAATACTGTACAATACCGTGTGCTACTGTGCAACCACGCATATTACTATATTTTAACCACCAGGTATTCCAATAGTGTTAACGGTAACAATTACGCTGTTATTGATAAAAACTCATACTTTGTCATTTTCTTCATCCGACAGTTATTTTGTTATGATCCCCACGAATGGCTGCGCCGTCGTACGAATATTCCCCGACAAAAAGAATATTCCACGACCAAAAGAATATTTTCCGACAAAATGAATATTTTATAACCACTTGCTTATTTTGTAAAATTTGCACATTTCACTCATAACCAAAGCATTATATCAAATTAACACCTTATTAATTTAGAATAATTAATAAAGAAAATTTAATTTTATTTATAATAAGTTGGGGTCTTACAACCTCCCCTCCTTATAAAATTTCGTTCTCGAAATTGACGTACGTACCTGGTGTTTCGAACAGGTGAGGGTACCTCGCTTTCATTTTCGATTCCAACTCCCAGGTCATTTCCTCAATAGCATGGTTCCTCCACAAAACATTAACTTGTGGTATAACCTTGGTGCGTAGGACATGCTCTTTCCTATCCAAGATATTAACAGGTACCTCCTCGCACGTTAAATGTTCGGCTATCTCATCTAGTTTTAACGCAATAATGTGGTTCAGGTCTTTCACATATTTACGCAGCATAAATATATGAAAAAAATTATGAACATAAGACATGCTTGGAGGTAATGCGAGTCTATAGGCCGCATTTTCTTTTCATTCAAGAATCTCA
The DNA here is from genome assembly GCA_020205505.1 of Panax japonicus. Lineage (NCBI taxonomy): Eukaryota > Viridiplantae > Streptophyta > Magnoliopsida > Apiales > Araliaceae > Panax > Panax japonicus. The sequence continues at coordinate 22,460,349 of CM035105.1, forward strand.
AATGGACCAACAAATCGTGGATTGATCTTTCCTCTCTTCCCAAATCTTGTAACTCCCTTCCATGGAGCAATACGTAACAGTACATGATCTCCAGTATTAAATTCCACATCCTTTCGATGAAGATCAACATAACTCTTTTGTCGATCTTGTGAGGTTTGAATACGTTGTCGAATTATTTGGATCTTTTCTGTAGTCATGCGTACCAACTCTTGTCCCAAAAATGTTGCTTCTCCCACCTCATCCCAACATACTGGAGAACGACACTTTCATCTATACAACGCCTCAAATGGAGCCATGCCTATACTTGCTTGATAGCTGTTATTGTAGAAGAATTCCACCAGTGGTAAGTACTTATCCCTACTCCCTTTGAAATCTAGGACACAGAGTCTTAATAGATTTTCAAGGGTTTGAATAGTCCTTTCCAATTGACCGTCCGTTTGAGGATGGTATGCTGAACTGAATCGTAAATCCGTGCCTATAACTTTCTACAAGCTAACCCAAAATCGTGAAGTGAATCTTAGGTCACGATCAGAAACTATGGATACTGGCATGCCATGAAATCTCACAATCTCGTTCACATACATACAAGCAAGATGTTCAAGGGAATACGTCTCACGTATAGGTTAGAAATGAGCAGACTTAGTTAATCTATCAACAATAACCAAATCGCATTTATACCTTGTGAAACCTTGGGAAGACCTGTAACGAAATCCATAGTAATGTGTTCCCACTTCCATTCCGGAATCTCAAGTGGTTGCAATGGACCTTTTAGGAACTTGATGCTCCGCCTTTACATGTTGACAAGTTAAACACCTCGAGGTAAACTCCGCGATCTCTCTCTTTATATTGTTCCACCAAAATGTATGTCGAATATCATGATACATTTTGGTACTCCCAGGATGGATTGCAAATGGGTTGTTGTGTGCCTCCATCATGATTCTATGCTTCAAGTCAGAATCGTTAGGAACTCAAAGTCTAGAGTTGACTCGAAGAATTCCTTCTTCATAGATTCTTGCTTCTGGAATAACACCTTTTTGCACTTTCTTCTTCATACGCATCAACCCAGGTCCGTAGCTTGAGCAACTTTAACTATATCGATTAAAGTCGGTTGAAAGTAATATGCACACAAGCCAATCATGTTTGATGATAAAGCATATACTTTGTAACAATCTTATTCATTTATTAATAAAAAGTATTAATTTATTAAAGGCTTTTAAATTATCTACATGATGCTGTTTTATAATATGTGATAAACCCATAGTTTTAAGCAATGCTTTTAGAATAATGATGATGGTGATCATTCTAATGAGATCTAAATTCTTAGAAAACTTAAAACTAAAATAGTTCCCAATCGTTGGATTACTAAATTGGGGATTAGTGAATCCGGATAGATTGGTACATACGTTGCTTGCTCATTTGATGAGGATGATTGATCTCATGATCATTTATGTGGAGACACTAAAGCAAGTATGTAGGTGCTTATTAGAGAATAAGTTCACTGAACGTGACTCGCTAAGGAATACCTAATGGAGTTTTACTTGCATGTCAATAGGAATTCCTGTAGTGATAGTAGTACACGTGATCCTTGGACTTGAGATCATCATAGTATCTTGTGTATGATGAGTTATACTTTGACTTATTCCTTAAGACCCTTAGGGTATATCAAAGGGTATGCTTGGGTATAATAAGTTGTACATGGAGATAATGTATGATCAATAAAGAATCTACCACTTCTAGTAAAAGAAGAGAAATGTCCTATGTGATTCGATAAATGACAACTCAGTAGTCCTTGGCCAAGGCAGAATGAAATTAGAAAGGAATTTCTAATTTGTATTATTTGGAGTTGTGCATTTAAGAGTCGAAATACATATAATTAAATAAAATAAGACTTGATAGAAATTCCATGTCTTATATTTAATTGGGACATTGTATGGTAGAAGGATTGAATTGTACGGTAACTATTTACTCAAAGGTTCTTTTATGATTAATGTCGAAATCTATATTATCTGGAAAGTCGTTGATCGCTAGGGAGGCTTATCCCTATTGTAGAATAAATATTATTTATTTAAATAAATTATTAGTTTAATTTATTTATTTAAATAAGATTAGAATTGTTCTAATTGATTTATTCACAACCGGTTTAATATGGAGAACCTAAAGGGTCACACCATAAAAGGAAGAATAATTATTTAAGAAGTTAATGGCATAATCGTAATAATAAGTTAAGTATATTTAATTTAATCTATGGTGATAGAATAAATTAAATAGCTTAATATTTATTATTTAATATTTTAGAAATATTAAATATAAATTAATAAGAGGAGTCTTATTATTATTATTACGATTATTATTATTTAATTCCTAAAAGAGTTTGGGAATTAATTAATAAAAGTACTCTCAAATATCCTAATAGGATTAGGAGGCAAATTAATTAAAAGAGTTTAATTAATTATCCCTAATAAGATTAGGGAGCTTAATTAATTAAAAGGTTAATTAATTATTCCTAATAAGATTAGGAGCCTAATTAATTAAAAGAGTTTAATTAATTAAAATAAAACCCAATTCCTTAATTGTTAAGGATGGGTTGCCCACATCTATAAATAAGAGGAGTCTTATTATGGGTGAGAAGAGGTTGACGTATTATTAGAATACGTAATTCCAATAGTTGGGAGAGTACGCCTTTTTCTATAGAGATAGAAAAACCAGGATTTAGCCAACCACCCATCTTCTTGAATTCTTCTTCTTCCTTGGTGGATCACCTCTAGAGGCCAAACACTTGGGTGGCTAACGTTGATCAAAGGAAGGAACCAAACCCGGTGGATTCAAGTTGAACGTTAAAAGGATTGGAGGTGAACTTGTACCTGAGGAAGCTCGGATCTTCAAGGGTATGGCTCTTGTTCTTTCTTTTTCGTTTAATTAATAATTGTGCATAAAGGGTGATCCGGGTTTATGGTTTGTAAAATTTTTTTAAACTCTGATTTTACACGCTTCCGCTAATTTTGTGCAATTTGATTGCGTTCATGAATATTGCAAACCTAACAGGTTCTACTCGTATGTTTTCCATCATCACGTGGGTCCCTGGAGTCTTTAATTCTACCTCAATCCTTTGCAAGTCATACAAAATGGGCCTTTACGTTGACAATATCGCACTCGTACTCGCATATGATCTTCTAATCAATGCGTCAGCTACTATGTTCGCTTTTCCAGGATGATAATGAATAGTGTGATCGTAATCTTTCAACAGCTCAACCCAACGTCGTTGTCGCATGTTGAGTTCTTTTTGGGTGAAGAAATATTTGAGGCTTTTATGGTTCGTATAAATCTCCACTTTCTCCCAATACAAGTAGTGTCTCAAAATTTTCAACGCGAATACGACTGCTTCCAACTCCAGATCATAAGTAGGATAATTCCTCTCATATTCTTTGAGTTGTCGCGAGGCATAGGCTATGACTTTTCCATGTTGCATGAGAACACATCCTAACCCTTTTCCTGAAGCATCGCTGTAGATAACAAATCCATCCGAACCAGATGGTATTTCCAGAAAAAGTGCCAAAATGAGTCTCCTCTTAAGCTCTTGGAAACTCTTCTCGCATTCTTAGCTCCATATGAATTTTGTATCTTTTCGAGTCAGTTTAGTTAACGGAGTAGCGATTTGAGAAAATCCTTCCATGAATCTCCGATAATAACCAGCTAAGCCCAGAAAGCTGCGTACTTCGGTCATCGACTTTGGTTGCTCCCAACTTTGTATTCTTCAATCTTCACCGGGTCAACAGATACTCCATGTTTTGACACCACGTGCCCAAGGAATGCTACTTGCTCAAGCCAGAACTCGCATTTCTTCAGCTTGGCATATAACTTGTTTTCACGAAGCCTTTCAAGTATCAGCTTCAAATGGTGCTCATGATCTTCACAACTTTTGGAATAGATGAGGATGTCATTAATAAAGACAACAACGAACTGATCCAAATATTCCTTGAATACTCAGTTCATCATATCCATGAAAGCAGCAGGAACATTAGTCAATCCAAAAGATATGACTAAGAATTCATAATGCCCGTACCGAGTTCTAAAGGTAGTCTTTAGAATATCCTCAGTTTTAATCTTCAGCTAATGATATCCAGAACGAAGATCGATCTTTGAAAAGAATTGTGCTCCTTGCAACTGGTCAAACAGGTCATCAATACGAGGTAGGGGATACCTATTCTTGATGGTGACATGGTTCAATTCTCAGTAGTCAATACAAAGTCGCATACTCCCGTCTTTCTTCTTTACAAATAAAAAAGGAGCACCCCAAGGAGATGTACTAGGACGAATGAAACCGATGTCTAACAATTCCTGTAGTTGGACTTTTAACTCCTGAAGTTCCATAAGAGCCATTCGATATGGGGTTTTAGAAATGGGCTTTGTACCCGGTTCAAGGTCAATAAAGAATTCAACATCACGTTTTGGGGGTAGACCGGGAAATTCTTTAGGAAATACATCAAGAAATTCTCTAACAACAGAAATATTATCCAAATCTGACTTGTCTTTATTCAAATCCATAACATGGGCTAAGAAAGCTTGGCATCCATTTTTGAATAAACGAATAACTTTGTGGCTTGATATGACAGTGACTGATTTAAGTGGTTTAGTTGTTTGAATTCGTATGACAGGTTGGTTAGGAATATCAAAACTAACAACCTTACGAAAATAATCAATTTTGGCATGATGAGTGGTTAACCAATCAATTCCTAAAATCACATCAAAAACAAGTATCTTTAAAGAGATAAGATCAACAGGTAATGTGATAGTGCCAACTTGGATCAAGCAAGATTTATAAACTGTAGATGTAACGAAGGTTTCACCCAATGGAGTTTCAATAGATAAGTTAAAGTCCAATTTCTCCGGAGTCAAGTTTAAACGTTGAGTACAAGCAGGAGAGATAAAAGACTGGGTAGAACCGGTATCTAGTAAGGTATAAACTTTACAAGAATTCAAGATTAGCTTACCCGTGATCACCTCGTTTGGGTTCCTCATGTTTTGGCCAATCACAACAAACGCTCTTCCAGGAACCGCTGATTTCGACTTATCCGGGACAGCCCTTGGAGTCACCATCCCCGCTGAACTTGGTTTTTCTACAGAACAATCCCGATCTATGTGACCTTCCTTTCCACAGTTATAACATACCTTGGATTGTTGTGGGCAGTTTGGGCTGATATGTCCCTCTTTCCCGCATTTGTAACATCTAACTAGCGGTCGTTCTCCTCCCCTAGAATTTGTTGTTCGTGCTGGTGCTACTATTGATGTCTTCCCATCATTGTTGAATCTCCTCTTTTTGAAATTTCCACTAGACTCACCTCTTCTATTATTATGGCCATGATTACCACCTGAATGGTTACCGCTTTTGTCCGTATTCTTCCCTCCTCGCTGGTTATCATCGCTCTGATGATTGCAGTCACCGGTATGACCCTTGTTGTGATCCCTCAGTTGAGTATACTCATTATCTCGCTCTAGTAATTGAGCCCTGTTGACAACATCTGAATACAGAGAAAATTTATGAGAGATAAGGTATTAATGAATCTCGGGTTTTATACCTCTCAGAAACATCCGCGTCATACGTTCCTCATTCTCCACCAAATGAGGTGCAAACTTGGATAACTCCGCGAACTTTGCCTCGTACTGAGACACCGTCATGTTGTTCTATTCCAGTCTAATAAACTTTACCTCCTTCATATGAAGAATACTTTCAGGAAAGTACTTGTCATTGAATAGTTTTTGAAATCTTTCCCAAGACATGTTAAGTGTGGCTGGCTGGGTACGCTTTACAGATTCCTACCCGTAATTTGCCTCACCATGGAACATAAAGGTGGCGAATGGAACCTTCTGTTCCTCCGTGCATCCCAAGACATCGAAAATCTTGGTAATTTGCTTGACCCACGTTTCCGCCTTAATCGGATCGGGCTTTCCCTAGAAATCTGGTGGTCCCAACTCCTTGAACTGCTCTGTTGTGACAGATCGCGCGTTGCCATCACTTCTACCCGTATTTTGTACACGAGTCTCCCTCGTCTGATTTTGCATGAATTACAAAAAGCTCCTAAACATTCCATCGTTCATCGTTTGCTCAGTAGTGCTGTTTACAGGAGGAATATTGTCTTCCTGTTGCACGTTCTCCTGGTTTATGACTAAAGGTTGTTCCATAGTCTCATACACTCCATTGTTAACGTTCTTAGCAGCCATTCTTAAATACTGCCATAAAACAAGGGTTAATTAAACAAATTAATATATCACATAATATCCCTATATTATGACCGATCAACAAATAAGATTAGATAGGACACACTAGTGGAGGATTTACCCGTCTCTCCTCTCCTAGTTCTAGTCTCACATCTCAGCCAAGGATCATATCCCTAAGCTTTGATACCAACTGTGACGTCCCCAAAATAGGTATACAACACCCGTTATGAGTCGCCAAATATATGTTAAAGAAGGCAAACTATAACTTCAATAATACAAATGTCGTGTAAAATACGACAACACACACTGTGAGTTTAAATACAAATATTGTCTTCTAGATAATATCCACACTCAAATAAATCCTCATTACAATTATTCATACACTATTTTACAGAAATAGGGAGGACTACTAAAACATCTTTCTAGAACCATCACTCCATATCCCGACTAGATCCTGCTATGTTATCACCTCCTGAGAAGAAAAATGGAACTAAAAGGAAAAGGGTGAGCTCAACTAGCCCAGTAAAGAATATTATGACTAAGATAATATACAACAAATTATCATTAGTCTTCAACAGGGAAAAATCTGATAGAATACAATAGACAACAAATTTTAAATCAACAACTGCAGCGGAAACAACAATCCATTATAAGAGTCACGTAGAGAATGAATTCTACTATCTTCTAAGATTTAAAAGTTCATCATCAATATTTTATCCCTGTAACAACAATCAATATACATCTTTAATCAAATATTCATCTTTGCACTACTGGCCAAAGATATTCATTTGTGTCACCAGTTGGTCATGTTCATCTCAACACCTGTTCATCTTTGCACTATCAGTTAATCATTCATCTTTGCACTACAGGTCCAAGATATTCAGCAATATCATCATTTAAGACTAAGGATGATGAAAAATACTTTAAAGAAAATGAATCCAGTGAGACAGAAGGACAAATATTAGGGATTCGTATAACAGTTTATCCAAGATCAATAATACTCCATAATAACCAATTGTGAAGCATAATTCAAAAATAAAGATCAAAACATGGATACAATCAAAGATAGTAACCATAATAGACATCTTGGACAAAAAGGAAAATTTTCATTTTTCGGTGAATAGTGCCGTATACGTGAATAATGCTGTATACGTGAATAGTAATCCCAACACAAAAAGTTCCAAATTTGATTAAAAAGTTCAAACTAATATTTCAGCATAATGATATTGAAGAAAATAATATCATTTCGAAAGAAAATAACATCCCTTAGCTCAAAATAACGGTACTTCTGATCGGAATATTGGACAGAAAGTCGAAGGAAACTTGTACCGAACAACAACTCTCAAAGTATCAAAATACTCACAAAAATACACTCGATAATCTAGAGAGAAAGAAAACTTGTTTCTGGTGTGATTTTCAAATCTAACCTAAGCGTCTATTTATAGGAAAATGCTAGAATGCCATAGGAGACTAAATAATAAAATAATATTATTTCTATTTCTTTCTTCCACGCATGCTAGGTTAAAAATCAAGGCCGGCCATCTTTGATCCAAATTGGCAGCCCACATGTTGTAAAACAAAAGTGGGTCTCACTCATAATTTAATAAAAATCATTTTATTTTCCAAAACTTTAGTAATTCATAGAAAATAGCCCGTTTATCAGAAAAATACAAATTTTATGTCAATTCTACCTAAAATCAAATTTTCTACAACTTTGTAGATTTGAGTTTTTCTAAATTCCAAACATAAAATATCCGAAATCCACAAACGGGTGATTTTTAATACCTCCCTTCTAACAAAATACTGATAAAACACCTCAGCATTAATTCCTTCATTAATAACCACATAAATAAATCCATCATTTATATCCACATAAAATAAATATTTTCTTATCATATAAATTAATAATTAATTATTCACAAATAATATTACAGAATCACAATTATGACAACCAGTCCGTTCCCAGGAAAGATGGGGCTTTCCAATAAGGATTTCTCCTTACTGGCGCGCAATTAGGTGACCAAACCTCTCCTTGACAGAACTTTCTAGACATTGCCAATAATGATATCTAATAATATTATTCAAATAATATAAATTATTGATCTGATAATGGAAAATACTATGCAGTGACAATTATTGAAACAACAATAATATAAACTATCAACGCAACAATTATTGAATCAATAAAATAAAATATTGAACAGTAACTACTGTAACAATTATTGAGTAGTGCCTTCTTGCGTACGAATCAATAATTCAATAATACTGTGCAATACCGTGTGCTACTATGCAACCACGCGTATTACTGTATTTTAACCACCAGGTATTCCAATAGTGTTAACGGTAACAATTACACTGTTATTTATAAAAACTCATACTTTGTCGTTTTCTTCATCCGACAGTTATTCTGTTATGAGCCCCACGAATGGCTGCGCCGTTGTACGAATATTCCCTGATAAAAAGAATATTCCACGACCAAAAGAATTTTCCCGACAAAATTAATATTTTATAACCACTTGCTTATTTTGTAAAATTTGCACATTTCACTCATAACCAAAGCATTATATCAAATTAACACCTTATTAATTTAGAATAATGAATAGAGAAAATATAATTTTATTTATAATAAGTTGGGGTCTTACAATATGTGTTAACTGCTTATTACTAAATTAACTCTATGAATAATGTATGATTGATTATGAATATATCAATGAAGGGGATCTTTTACTTACTCCGCTGTGTTTGAAAGGTTTCTTATGTTTGTCATATGCTACTTAATGAGAAATACAAAATAAACGAGAAAAAGTATTTGAAATTCAAAAGATATATTCAACCCCCTTTCTAGATCTATATTGTACCGACTGGGAACTAACACAGTAGATTTCATAATTTTGGATTATGAGGAAGATAAGAACATCCCAATCATCTTGGGGAGACCAGTTTTGGCTACAGGTAGGGCTCTCATTAATGTTCAAAAATGAGAATTAACCATGAGGGTCCAAGATCAGGAAGTTACATTCAACGTATTTAAAGCCATGAAGTTCCCTACGAATGAAGAGGAGTGTTTCCAAGTGGATGTCATCGACCGGATAGTGAATGATGATATGGTAAAAAGTTTGGTCAGTGATCTATTGGAAACTACACTATTGAGGGATGAGTATTTGGATGATCCAGAGTTCATAGATTATTTACACATGCTGGATGCTTTGCCTAGAGTTAGTAGATTTAAAGTTCCATTCGAGCCATTACACACGGAGGAAACAGACGCGGCTCGGATGAAACCTTCACTTGAGGAACCACCCACTCTTGAGCTTAAACCACTTCCTAAACACCTCAAGTATGCTTATTTGGGTGATTTAAATACTTTAACTATTATTATTGCATCTGTACTTAATGAATTTCAGGAAAGTAAATTGCTGAGGATTTTGAGAGAATACAAGTCTGCAATAGGCTGGACCATTGGCGATATAAAGGGGATCAACCCATCCTTTTGCATGCACAAAATTCTTATGGAAGAGGATGTGAAACCAATAGTGGAAAACAGAGACGGCTTAATCCAATCATGAAAGAAGTGGTAAAGAAAGAAATACTATAGTGGTTGGATGCAGAAATTATTAACCCGATTTCAGACAGTGTATGAGTCAGTCCAGTACAGTGTGTGCCAAAAAAGGGTGGAATGACAGTGGTTAAGAACGAAGATAATGAGCTAATTTCGACGAGGAAAGTGACCGGATGGAGGGTGTGCATAGACTACAGAGAGCTAAATAAGGCAACCCGGAAGGATCACTTTCCTCTACCCTTCATTGATCAGATGTTGGACCGACTGGTTGGACATGAATATTATTTCCTACCGGATGGATACTCGGGCTACAACCAAATTGTCGTAGCTCCCGAGGATCAAGAAAAGACCACCTTTACATGTCCTTATTGCACCTTTTCATTTAGAAAGATGTCCTTTGGGTTATGTAATGCACTAGCTACATTCCAACGATGCATGATGACTATTTTCTCAAACATGGTGGAGAAAAATGTAGAAGTTTTCATGGATGACTTTTCAGTCTATGGAAACACTTTTGATAAGTGTTTAGAGAATTTGGTCATTGTCTTAAAGCGGTGTGTGGAAACTAATTTGGTACTCAACTGGGAGAAGTTCCACTTTATGGTTGAAGAAGGGATAATTCTTGGGCATAAGGTTTCTGCTAAAGGTTTAGAGGTAGACAAGGAAAAGTTAGATACGATCGAGAACCTTCCACCGCCAAATTCAGTAAAGGGAATTCACAGTTTTCTTGGACATGCTGGGTTCTACAGAAGACTTATAAAGGATTTCTCTAAAATTGCAAAACCCTTGTGCAGTCTTTTAGAGAAGGATGCAGTGTTTAGATTCGATGAGGAGTGTAAAACAACATTTGAGCAGTTGAAAATGAAGTTGACCACAGCACCAGTGATCGTCGCACCGGTTTGGACTATGACCTTTGAATTAATGTTCGAGGCGAGTAATTATGCGGTAGGAGCTATTTTGGGTCAACACCGAAAGAAAATATTCCACGCCATATACTATGCGAGTAAAACCCTTACAGACACACAATTGAACTACACAACCACCGAGAAGGAGTTAATTGCAGTAATATATGCCTTTGATAAATTTAGGACATATTTGATTGGGACAAAGGCGATGGTTTACATGGATCACTCGATAATTTGCTATTTGATTTTGAAGAAGGATGCTAAACCTAGACTTATCATATGGATCCTTCTCCTTCAGGAATTTAACTTGGAAATAAAGGATAAGAAGGGGACAGAAAATCAAGTAGCAGACCATCTATCGAGGCTGGAATATCTGGAAAAAGATGAAGAGGATAAATGTGTGATCAATGAATCGTTCTGGGATGAACAACTATTTAGAGTTAATTCAGAGTGTCCGTGGTATGCAGATTTTAATAACTATTTGGTGAGAAATATCCTTCCCCCTGATCTGACGGGTCAATAGAAAAAGAAATTCCTACATGACGACAAGTGGTACATGTGGGATGAGCCATAGTTATTCAGATAGTGTTCAGATAAGATGATTCGAAGGTGTGTACCACACAGTGAAGTGAATAATATTCTACATAAATGTCATTCATCTACATATGGGGGACATTATGGTAGTGAGCGGAAAGTGGCTAAGGTATTACAAGTACAATTTTACTGGCCTACGGTGTTTAAGGATGCCCATCAGTTTGTGAAGACCAGCGACAGATGTCAAAGGGTGGGTAACATATCAAAGCGGAATGAGATGCCACTACAAACTACCATGGAAGTAGTGATTTTTGATGTACGGGGGATGAATTTTATGGGGCCATTTTGTGACGCCCCCAAAATAGGTATACAACACCCATTCTGAGTCACCAAATATATGGTACAGAAAGCAAACTATAACTTCAATAATACAATTGTCGTGCAAAATACGACAACACATAATGTGAGTTTAAACACAAATATTGTCTTCTAGACAATATCCACACCCAAATAAGTCCTCATTAGAATTATTCATACACTATTTTATAGAAATAGTGAGGACTGCTAAACATCTTTCTAGAACCATCACTCCATACCCCGACTAGATCTTGCTATGTTCTCACCTCCTGAGAAGAAAAATGGAACAAAAAGGAAAAGGGAGAGCTCAACTAGCCCAGTAAAGAATATTTTGACTAAGATAATATACAACAAATTATCATTAGTCTTCAACAGGGAAAAATCTGATAAAATATAATAGACATCAAGTTTTAGATCAACAAATGTAGCGGAAACAACAATCCATTAAAAAAAGTCACGTAGAGAATGGGTTCTACTATCTTCTAAGATTTAAAAGTCCATCATCAACATTTTATCCCTGTAACAACAATCAATATACATCTTTAATCAAATATTCATCTTTGCACTACATGCCCAAGATATTCATTTGTATCACCAGTCGGTCATGTTCATCTCAACACCTGTTCATCTTTGCACTATGGGCCAAAGATATTCATCAGTTAATCATTCATCTTTGCACTACAGGCCAAAGATTTTCAGTAACATCATCATTTAAGACTGAGGATGATGAAAAATATGTTAAAGAAAACGAATCCAGTGAGACAGAAGGACGAATATTAGGGATTCGTATTACAGTTTATCCAAGATTAATAATACTCCATAATAACCAATTTTGAATCAGAATTCAAAAATAAAGATCAAAACATGGATACAATCAAAGATAGTAACTATAATAGACATCTTGGATAAAAAGGAAAAATTTCATTTTTTAGTGAATAGTGCCGTATACGTGAATAGTGCTGTATACGTGAATAGTAATCTCGACACAAAAAGTTCTAAATTTGATTAAAAAGTTCAAACCAATATTTCGGCATAATGATATTGAAGAAAATAATATCATTTAAGAAGAAAATAACATCCCTTACCTCAAAATAACCGTACTTCTGACTGAATTTCGGATATAGTACTGACAGAAAGTTGCACCGAATAGTAACTCTCAAAGTATGAAAATACTCACAAAAATACGCTCGACAATATAGAGAGAAAGAAAACTTGTTTCTGGTGTGATTTTTAATTCTAACTTAAGCGCCTATTTATAGGTGTGACAACCCGAGAATTTGGACAATTTATTAAAATCTTAAATGATTGATTTAAGGTCAAATATTAGACCTAGACAGAAAATAAGTGTATGCGTTTGATGTTATTGGGAAGGAATTTTGAGGGTTTCAAAATTCTGTGAAGGATATAGGTGAATTATTCAGGATTAAGGATTTAGGTAAATATGATTTGTGTATATGGTTAATGATGTGTTCAGAATGTGGTTAAGGGTCATGGGTTGATCAGATAAATTATATCTGTGACAAACCCTAAATTTATATTAAGAATGACAACGTTCAGTTAGAAAACCCTAACGTCTGATAAGAAACCCTAGAAATCGGTTCTAGAAACCCTAGTTTCAGTTATGGGAGTATGAAATCTTAAATCGGATATTGAAAACCCTAGATTGGGAATGCAATGAATGTACAAGGTTAAACATCATTAATATTTTAAATTAATTAGGGGAAAACCCTAATGAATTACTGAAAATTTTAGTTGATTATTAGAAAACCCTAATACCAGATCTGAAAACCCTAATTTTAGATTCTGATAAAATGAAACCCTAATCTGAGAATATAACGGAGAATTATAATGCTCAAGTGATTTAAATTATAAGTCTAATTAGGGTAAAGGTTAATTAATTAGCAAACCCTAATTTCCAATTTTGGAACCCTAATTGTTTCGTCAAAACCCTAATTTTTTCGTGGGGGATCTAATTGCTAAATAGGCAATGTTAATTAGGAAACCCTAATCCTAATTTTTTTATTTATGAGTAATTAGAAAACCCTAATCTAATTACGAATATTTAATTTCTAAATTAGAAAATTAATTTTTCTATTAGAAACCCTAATTCAAGGGTTTTGAACCCTAATGACCATTTTGACCCTAATTGCTTTATTATCAATTGTAATTAGGAAATGCTAATCCTAATTAGCAAGAATGAATTTATGATTAAGAAATTTTTATATAATTAGAAAATTCTAATTATAAGTTAGAAATATTAATTTTCTATTTTTATAACCGAAATTCGGAAATGTTAGAAATTAAATTTGCAAAGTTAAGGGTTAAATTTAAACCTAAACCCTAAAATGCTAAATCCTAAACCCTAAAATGCTAAACCCTAAACCCTAAGGGTTTCATCAAATATCAATTCTAGAATTAAAATGAAATGAAAAATGACCATAATGCCCTTGTTGAATTATTGGAAATAATTGATTAATCTAGCAATAATTGAGTGGTTGAACCACTCCACCAACTCCACATGCTACAAATCCAACAACTCAGCCTATTATAGCAGCTACAACATGCTATCAAGTATTATATAAATGGATTTGGAGAGAGAAAGTGCCCAAAATATAGCCAAATTCAATTTTGCTCTTACCAACTCCCCTTCTCTCTCAAACCCACGAAATTCTAGTGTTATTTCAGTCTCATTTCAAGCCCCACGTGTACCAAAAACAGATCAAATAGTCAGATTCAAGAAATCAAAGCCTAAAGGTATAAAATCCTAGAATTTCGAAATATTATGATTTGTTGTTAAATGTTGCAATTGATTGTTTTAAGATGTGTTATGAGGTGTCAATTGATGATCTGGGTTGTTAAATCCATGACCCATAACATCAAAGTGCTCAAAATTAAAGTTTTTCAACATCTGAAAAAACTTGAAAAATCTCGTCTGACAGCAAATGTCAGACCTCATAGATCCGTGTGTGTTAAGTATTTTTGATGTTTATAGCATGTAAAAGGTAGCCTGTTATGTGATCTTTAATTTACAAAATGAATCAAAGCCATATCAAATGTAGATCAAACGTTACAAGCGGTCAAACATACGTTGACCAAACTGCCTGAAGAACAAATCTGGGAAACCCAGATTTTTCCCAGATGGTGTTGACCACATTTTCATGAACCCAGATCTGACTTGTTCTTGATTAAATGATGCTGTTAAAATATCCATGTTGTAGTATGGTCTAGGTACTACAGTTTAGTACCTTTACATCACTTAAACAACACACCAGATTCATTTAATTAACGGTCAAAGGTGACTGCTCAGTCACGAAACCAATATCTGGAAAACCCAGAATTCGGCCAAGAACAGCTTTGTTGCATAGTTTGACCAGCATGAATCTTGTGTATATGTTGTTGTTAGAACGACATGTGGATATGTTATTGTACCCTGACACCTATACTACATTTTTGAATCTTTATATCACATAAAAGACTCACCAATTGCAATATATGAAGTTGCAAAGTAGTGACCCTCGTACTGCTTGAGTTTCTGGAAAACCCAGAAACTCAAGAACAGGTCTGACATCTAGTTGGTTAGCTTAGATCTTGCACGTTAGGGATGTTATGGCTATGGGACTTGTTCATGATTGTAGTGTTACAAGCATACTATAATTATAATCGATTATACAGCCCAGAAATCGAACAGAACCCGGATCGATTAACGGTCAAACCTCATACCTTGAACACTGACAAGAACACTCAAGAACAGCTGAAGAACACCTATAGCAACGGGTCTGTCGCTATAGGGCCCTTTAGCGACAGTTTATTATTTTATTTTCTGGAAAATGATTAAAAAATTAGAAAAAATGGTTTTTAATTATTAAAAATACATAATAAATTATAAAAATTTATTTTAAAGTCTGAAAAATAGTTTTTAACTATTTTAAGTATATTTTGAAAATATTTAATATTTTTGGAATATAAATGGTATTTATTTATTTAATTATAATATTAAATAAATTATTTAAAAATAGTTTTAATTCATGAAAAATCATGAAAAATTATTTTATGGTATAAGAAAATATTTTAAGTTATTTTTGATGACTTTTAATATTTTGTGATGAAATTCATTAATTAATCAATATTAATGATAATTAGTTTATTTAATAACTATATTAAATAAATTAAGGAAAAATGGAATTAATGCTTTATAAATTATATAAAAATGATTTAAGTGTTATAAAAATATTTTAAGTTATAAAATATAACTTTTGATAGTTAGTCATGAAAATATTAATATTTTAATATTAATATTAATTAACGGATAATGGATTTAAGTGTTTAAAAATCATATAATTATGATTTTAAGGTATTAAAAATATTTTGAAATGTTATAATTATATTATAATATTATGTAATGATTTTCATTAATATTTTATAATAAATAAATATTAATAATTAAGTAATTATGTGGTATTTAATTTATTTAAATACAGTTTTAATGATTGAAAATGGTGATAAATGATAATAATTATCTAAAAATTATTACAAGTCCTCAAAAATTATTTTGACTGATAAGATAATTATCTGTGATAATTGTTAAGCGTTTAAGCAGAGTTTAATTGAACTTAAACTCGAGTATTGTCAGACTAGACCGTCGCGATGATAGAATTGTGTCGGTTTCAAGTCAGACTGAAATAGTTTGACTTGATACCTAGTATTATCTGTGTTATAGACTATAGGCTTATGTGTTATGTGTTTAGGTTATTCTGTGTGTATAAATATAACAGTATTATATTGTGATGATATTATTCTAATATTGGAGATCTATATTGTAAGACCCCAAATAATTAATAAATGAAATTTAAATTCCTTTAATTATTATTTTGAATAGTAAGGGTTGATTAGATTAATGTGGATAGTTATGGGTAAAATACGCAAATATTTCAAAATAAGCAAGTGGTTATAAAATATTCATTGTTGTTGGGGAATATTCGTTTGGTCGTGGAATATTCGTACTGTCGGGGAATATTCGTACGACGGCGCAGCCATGTGTGGGCCCCATAACAGAAAGCGATTGGAGGAAGAAAACGACAAATATAAGCTGTTTAAAAATAACGGCGTAGTTGTTACCGTTTACACTGTTAGAATACCAGGTGGTTAAAATACAGTAATAGGCGTTGTTGCACAGTAGCACACGGTATTGCACAGTATTTTGAATTATTGATCCTTACGTAAGAAGGCACTACTCAATAATTGCTACAGGAGTTACTGTTTATTACTTTATTGATTCAATAATTGCTGCGTTGATATTTATATTATTATTGTTTCAATAATTGTCATTGCACAGTATTTTCCATTATCAGATCAATAATTCATATTATTTGAATAATATTATCAGATAACATTATTGGCAATGTCTAGAAAGTTCTGTCAAGGAGAGGTTTGGTCATCTAATTGCGCGCCACTAAGGAGAAATCCTTATTGGAAAGCCCCCTCTATCCTGGGAACGGCCTGGTTGTCAGTACTGTGATTCTGTAATATTATTTTTAATAATTAATTATAGATTATTATGATAAAGAAAATATTTATTTTATATGGATATAGATGGAGAAAATTTTTAATGTGACAATTGTTGAAAATTAATATTTTATCTTTTTCTGATAAAATAATTCATTTAAATATATTATTTTAATAATATATTAACGATAATATTTTTACAATGAATGTGGGATATATGAATATATGAGGAGGTAGAGTATTTTTGTGGCATTAAATGTTTAACATATGTTTTGTGTGTCGGTGGATACAATTCTTGACCGAAAATTGATTGTAGACTGTAAAATCACTCGTTTGTGAATTTCGGATAATTTCTGTTTGGAATTTGGAAAAACTTCCTTCTGCAAAGTTGTAGAGAATTGAAATTCCTATAAAAAGTCGCGAGATTCGAATTTTCTAATAAAAGGGCTAATTATTGTGAATTATTGAAGTTCCGGAGTTCCGAAATAATTGATTTTTGGAAGTTTTAATTATTATTTTCAACAAAAACGTTTTTCAAAGGTTGGTGGGCATCTTTAACATGTGTTTGATGGCTAAAATCAGATTCCTTGGTGGTTGGCTTGAATGTTTTGTAAATATTAATATTATATTAATTTAGTCTCCTTTGGCGTTCTAATATTTTCCTATAAATAGAGGGCTAAGTTACAATTGAAAATCACACCAGAAACAAAGTTTTCTCTCTTTCTCTCTCTATATTATTGATCGTATCCTTGTGAGTATACTTTGAGTGTTGCTATACGGTGCGAGTTTCTGTCAGCACTATACCGAAATTCAGTCAGAAGTACGGCTATTTTGAGGTAAGGGATGTTATTTTCTTCTTAAATGATATTATTTTCTTCAATATCATTATGCCGAAATATTGGTGAACGTTTTTATCAAATTTGGAACTTTTTGTGCCGGAGTTACTATTCACGTATACGGTACTATTCACGTATACGACACTATTCACGAATACGGCACTATTCACAGAAAAATTATTTTTTTTCTTTTCGTCCAAAATATCTATTGTGGATACTAGCTTTGATTGTATCCATGTTTTGATCATTCTTGAATTTTACACCACTATGATTATTTTTGAGGTATTTTTGGACATGGATAAAACAAAGTACGAATCCTTAATCCTTAATCCTTGTCATTTTGTTTCACTGGATTCGCTTCTTTAAAAATATTTTTTATCATCTTCAGTCTTAAAGGATGTTATTATTGAATATCTTTGGCCTGTAGTGCAAAGATGAATGATTTCTGATGAATATCTTTGGCCCGTAGTGCAAAGATGAACAGGTGTTTAGATGAACCTGACCAACAGATGAATATCCTTGGCCTGTAGTGCAAGGATGAATATATGATTCAAGATGTGCATTGATTGATGTTACAGGGATAAAAATACAGTTGATGGACTGTTAAATTCATAGACATTAGTAGATTTCATCCTCTACGTAACTCTTCTATGAATTAATATTTTCCGCTGCGAATATTGATTTAAAACTTGTTGTCTACTGTATTCTATTAGATTTTTTTTTCCTGTTGAAGGCTAACGATAATTTGTTGTATATTATCTTAGTCATAATATTCTTTACTGAGCTAGTTGAGCTCACCCTTTTCCTTTTTGTTCCATTTTTCTTCTCAGGAGACGAGAATATAGCGAGTACGAGTCGGGGTATGAATTGATGGTCCTTGAGAGAGTTGTTTAGTAGTCCTCACCATTTTTGTAAAATAATATATCAATAATTATATTGAGGACATAGTTGGGTATGTATATTGTCTAGATGACAATGTTTGTATTCAAACTCATAGTTTATGGGTTGTAAAAGTTGTAGTTGTTTCTGTACCATGTATTTGGCGACTCAAAATGGGTTGGATGGAATGGACCTATTTTGGGGGCGTCACAGTTGGTATCAGAGCTTAGGGATATGATCTCTGGCGGAGATCGGGGAATAGAACTAGGAGGGGAGAGACGAGTAAATCCTTCGCTAGTGTGTCCTACCTAAGCTTATTTGTTAGTTGGTCAGTATATAGGGATATTATGTGATATATTGATTTCCTTAATTAACCCTTGTTTTATGACAGTATTTGAGAATGTCGACTGAGAATATTAACAATGGAAATGAGACTGTGGAGACGCCTGTACTCACCAACGAGGAGAACGTGCAACAGTCTGGCAATGTTCCTCCTGTGAACAACACCACTGATCAGACGATGAACGACGCAATGTTTAGAAGCTTTTTGCAGTTCATGCAAAATCAGACGAGGGAGACTCGTGTTCAAAATACAGGAGGAAATGATAACAATTCACGGGTTGTCACAGCCAAGCAGTTCAAAGAGTTGGGACCACCAGAATTTAAGGGAAAACCAGATCCGATCATGGCGGAGACATGGGTCAAGCAAATTACCAAGATATTCGATGTCTTGGGATGCACGGAGGAACAGAAGGTTCCATTCGCCACCTTTATGTTCCGTGGCGAGGCAGACTACTGGTGGGAGTCTGTGAAGCGTACCCATCCAGCCGCACTCAGCATGTCTTGGGAGACGTTTCAGAAACTATTTAATGACAAATACTTTCCTGAAAGTGTTCATCATATGAAGGAAGTGGATTTCATCAGATTAGAACAAAATAACATGACGGTGTCTCAGTACGAGGCAAAGTTTGCAGAGTTATCCAGGTTTGCACCTCATTTGGTGGAGAATGAGGAACGTATGACGCGGATGTTTCTGAGAGGTTTGAAACCCGGCATACGACAATATCTCATCTCTCATAAATTTTCTCTCTATTCAGATGTTGTTAACAGGGCTTAATTGTTGGAGCGAGACAACGAGTACGGTCAACTGAGGTACCACAATCAGGATCATACTGAAGATAGCAGTCAGCAAAACAACAATAACCAGTGGAGAAAGAAAAAGACGGACAAAAATGGTAACCACTCTGGTGGTAATCATAGCTATGAAAATAGAAGAAGCGAGTCAGGAGGAGATTTTAAAAAGAGGAGATTTAACAACGACCATGTGAAGACGACAGTTCCGGCAGCAACTGGTTCTAAGGGAGGAGAAAGACCACCGGTTATATGCTATAAGTGCGGGAAAGAGGGACATATCAGTCCAAACTGCCCACAACAGTTCAAGGTATGCTATAATTGTGGAAAGGAAGGACATATCGCTCGAGATTGTACGGTAGCGAAACCTAGTTCAGCGGGGACGGTGACTCAAAAGACTGTCCCAGAAAAGCCAAAGTCAATGGTTCCTGGAAGAGCGTTTGTTGTGACTGGTCAACATGCGAGGAACCCAAACGAGGTGATCACGGGTAAGCTATTTATAAATTCTTGTGAAGTTTATACCTTACTTGATACCGGTGCTACCCATTCATTTATCTCTCCTGCTTGCGCTCAACGTTTAAACTTGACTCCGGAGAAATTAGACTTTGACCTATCTGTGGAAACTCCGTTAGGAGAAACTTTTATCACATCCACTATTTATAAATCTTGTTTCATTCAAGTTGGCACCATCACCTTACCTGTTGACCTGATCTCTTTAAAGATACTTGCTTTTGATGTGATTTTAGGGATTGATTGGTTAACTACTCATCATGCCAAAATTGATTGTTTTCGTAAGGTTGTTAGTTTTCATATTCCTAATCAACCTGTTGTTCGAATTCAGGCAACTAAACCATTAAAATCAATCACTGTCATATCTAATCATAAAGCTATTCGTTTATTGAAAAACTGGATGTCAAGCTTTCTTAGCCCATGTTATGGATTTGAATAAAGACACGTCAAAATTGAATAATATTCCTGTTGTTATTGACTTTCCTGACGTATTTCCTGAAGAACTTCCCGGTCTACCCCCAGAACGTGAAGTTGAATTCTTTATTGATCTTGAACCTGGTACAAAGCCCATTTCTAAAACCCCATATCGAATGGCTCCTATTGAACTTCAGGAGTTAAAAGTCCAACTACAGGAGTTATTGGACATCGGTTTCATTCGTCCTAGTACATCTCCTTGGGGTGCTCCTGTTTTATTCGTAAAGAAGAAAGACGGGAGTATGCGACTTTGTATTGACTATCGGGAATTGAACCATGTCACCATCAAGAATAGGTATCCTCTACCTCGTATTGATGACTTGTTTGACCAGTTGCAAGGAGCACAATTCTTTTCAAAAATCGATCTTCGTTCTGGATATCATCAGCTGAAAATTAGAACTGAGGATATTCCAAAGACTGCCTTCAGAACTCGGTATGGGCATTATGAATTCTTAGTCATGTCTTTTGGATTGACTAATGCTCCTGCTGCTTTCATGGATATGATGAACCGAGTATTCAAGGATTATTTGGATCAATTCGTTGTTGTCTTTATTGATGACATCCTCATATATTCCAAAAGCCTGTGAAGATCATGAGCACCATTTGAAGCTGGTACTCCAAAGGCTTCGTGAAAACAAGTTATATGCTAAGTTGAAGAAATGCGAGTTCTGGCTTGAGGAAGTAACATTCCTTGGGCACGTGGTGTCAAAAAATGGAGTATCTGTTGACCCGACGAAGATTGAAGCAATACAAAGTTGGGAGCAACCGAAGTCGGTCACTGAAGTACGTAGCTTTTTGGGCTTAGCTGGTTATTATCGGAGATTCGTGGAAGGGTTTTCTCGAATTGCTACTCCATTAACTCAGCTAACTCGGAAGGATACAAAATTCGTATGGAGCGAGGAATGCGAGAAGAGTTTCCAAGAGCTTAAGAGGAGACTTATTTCGGCACCTGTTCTAACAATACCATCCAGTTCGGATGGATTTGTTATCTATAGCGATGCTTCGGGCAAAGGGTTATGATGTGTTCTCATGAAACGTGGGAAAGTCATAGCCAATGCGTCGCGACAACTCAAAGAGTATGAGAGGAATTATCCTACTCATGATCTAGAGTTGGCAGCAGTCGTTTTCGCGCTAAAGATCTGGAGGCACTATCTATACGGGGAGAAAGTGGAGATATATTCAGATCATAAAAGCCTCAAATATTTCTTCACGTAGAAAGAACTCAACATGCGGCAACGACGTTGGCTCGAGTTGTTGAAAGATTACGACCACACTATTCAATACCATCTTGGAAAAGCGAACGTGGTAGCTGACGCATTGAGTAGAAGATCATATGTAGGAATGAGTGCAATGATGTCAAGTATACGCATAGAGCCAACTTTAATAGAAAAAGTTAAGGTTGCTCAAGCCACCGATCCGAAGCTGATGCATATGAAGACGAAAGTACAAGAAGGTGCCATTCCAGAAGCGAGAATTGATGAAGAAGGAATATTTCGAGTCCATTCCAGACTTTGTGTTCCTAACGATCCTGATTTGAAGTACAAGATCATGATGGAGGCACACAATACACCGTTTGCAATTCATCCTGGAAGTACCAAAATGTATCGTGACCTTCGGCATACATTTTGGTGGAACAATATGAAAAGAGAGATTGCAAAGTTTATTTCAACGTGTTTAACTTGTCAACGTGTAAAGGCGGAGCATCAAGTGCCAAAGGGTCCATTGCAACCACTTGAGATTCCGAAATGGAAGTGGGAACACATTACTATGGATTTCGTTACGGGCCTTCCTACGGTTTCTCAAGGCATCAATGCTATTTGGGTTATTGTTGATAGATTAACCAAGTCTGCTCATTTCTTGCCGATACGGGAGACTTATTCCCTTGAACGTCTTGCTCAAATGTACGTAAATGAGATTGTAAGATTGCATGGCATGCCAGTATCCATAGTTTCGGATCGTGACCCAAGATTTACTTCAAGATTTTGGGTTAGCTTGCAAAAAGCTATGGGTACGGAGTTACGATTCAGTTCGGCATACCATCCTCAAACGGACGAACAATCAGAGAGGACTATTCAAACTCTTGAAGATTTATTAAGACTCTGTGTCCTAGACTTCAAGGGCAGTTGGGATAAATATTTACCATTGGTGGAATTCTCCTACAACAACAGTTATCAGGCAAGCATTGGTGTGGCCCCATTTGAAGCATTGTATGGACGAAAGTGTCGCTCTCCAGTATGTTGGGACGAGGTGGGTGAAGCAACATTGTTGGGACCCGAGTTAGTACGGATGACTACGGAGAAGATCCAAACGATTCGACAACGTATACAAATGGCACAAGATCGACAAAAGAGTTATGCAGATCTTCATCGAAAGGACGTAGAATTTAGTATTGGGGATCATGTATTGTTGCGTGTTGCCCCATGGAAGGGAGTTACAAGATTCGGGAAGAGAGGAAAGCTTAATCTACGATTTATTGGTCCATTTCAAATTCTTGATCGAGTAGGTAATGTAGCCTATAGACTCGCGTTACCTCCAAGTATGTCTCGTGTTCATAATGTTTTTCATATATATGTGCTTCGTAAATATGTGAAAGACCCGAACCACATCATTGAGTAAGAACCGGGCGAGATAGCTGAAGATTTAACGTATGAGGAGGTACCTGTCAAGATCTTGGATAGAAAGGAGCATGTCCTACGCACGAAGGTAATACCACAAGTTAAAGTTTTGTGGAGGAGAATCATGCTATAGAGGAAATGACCTGGGAGTTGGAAACGGAAATGAAAGCAAGGTATCCTCACCTTTTCGAAACACCAGGTACGTATGTCAATTTCGAGGACGAAATTTCATAAGGAGGGGAGGTTGTAAGACCCCAAATGATTAATAAATGAAATTTAATTTCCTTTAATTATTATTTTGAATAGTAAGGGTTGATTTGATGAATGAGGATAGTTATGGGCAAAATACGCAAATATTTCAAAATAAGCAAGTGGTTATAAAATATTCATTGTTGTCGGGGAATATTCGTTTGGTCGTGGAATATTCGTACTGTCGGGGAATATTCGTACGACGGCGCAGCCATGTGTGGGCCCCATAACGGAAAACGATTGGAGGAAGAAAACGACAAATATAAGTTGTTTAAAAATAACGGCGTAGTTGTTAACGTTTACACTGTTGGAATACCCGGTGGTTAAAATACAGTAATACGCGTTTGTTGCACAGTAGCACACGGTATTGCACAGTCTTTTGAATTATTGATCCTTACGTAAGAAGGCACTACTCAATAATTGCTACAGGAGTAACTGTTCATTACTTTATTGATTCAATAATTGCTGCGTTGATATTTATATTATTATTGTTTCAATAATTGTCATTGCACAGTATTTTCCATTATCAGATCAATAATTCATATTATTTGAATAATATTATCAGATAACATTATTGGCAATGTCTAGAAAGTTCTGTCAAGGAGAGGTTTGGTCATCTAATTGCGCGCCAGTAAGGAGAAATCCTTATTGGAAAGCCCCCTCTATCCTGGGAACGGCCTGGTTGTCAGTACTGTGATTCTGTAATATTATTTTTAATAATTGATTATTGATTATTATGATAAAGAAAATATTTATTTTATGTGGATATAGATGGAGAAAATTTTTAATGTGACAATTGTTGAAAATTAATATTTTATCTTTTTCTGATAAAATAATTCATTTAAATATATTATTTTAATAATATATTAACGGTGATATTTTTACAATGAATGTGGGATATATGAGTATTTGAGGAGGAAGAGTATTTTTGTGGCATTAAATGTTTAACATATGTTTTGTGTGTCGGTGGACGCAATTCTTGACCGAAAATTGATTATAGACTATAAAATCGCTCGTTTATGGATTTTGGATAATTTCTGTTTGGAATTTGGAAAAATTTTCTTCTGCAAAGTTGTAGAGAATTGAAATTCCTATAAAAAGTCGCGAAATTCGAATTTTCTGACAAAAGGGCTATTTATTGTGAATTATTAAAGTTCCGGAGTTCCGAAATAATTAATTTTTGGAAGTTTTAATTATTATTTTCAACAAAAACGTTTTTCAAAGGTTGGTGGGCATCTTTAACATGTGTTTGATGGCTAAAATCAGATTCCTTGGTGGTTGGCTTGAATGTTTTGTAAATATTAATATTATATTAATTTAGTCTCCTTTGGCGTTCTAACATTTTCCTATAAATAGAGGGCTAAGTTAGAATTGAAAATCACACCAGAAATAAAGTTTTCTCTATTTCTCTCTCTATATTATCGAGCGTATTCTTGTGAGTATACTTTGAGTGTTGCTATACGGTGCGAGTTTCTGTCAGCACTATACCGAAATTCAGTCAGAAGTACGGTTATTTTGAGGTAAGGGATGTTATTTTCTTCTCAAATGATATTTTTTCTTCAATATCATTATGCCGGAATATTGGTGAACTTTTTTTTATCAAATTTGGAACTTTTTGTACCGGAGTTACTATTCACGTATACGGTACTATTCACGTATACGGCACTATTCACGAATACGGCACTATTCACAGAAAAATTATTTTTTTTTCTTTTCGTCCAAAATATCTATTGTGGATACTAGCTTTGATTGTATCCATGTTTTGATCATTCTTGAATTTTACACCACTATGATTATTTTTAAGGTATTTTTGGACATGGATAAAACAAAGTACGAATCCTTAATCCTTAATCCTTGTCATTTTGTTTCACTGGATTCGCTTCTTTAAAAATATTTTTATCATCTCAGTCTTAAAGGATGTTATTATTGAATATCTTTGGCCTGTAGTGCAAAGATGAATGATTTCTGATGAATATCTTTGGCCCGTAGTGCAAAGATGAACAGGTGTTTAGATGAACATAACCAACAGATGAATATCCTTGGCCTGTAGTGCAAGGATGAATATATGATTCAAGATGTGAATTGATTGATGTTACAGGGATAAAAAAATACTGTTGATGGACTGTTAAATTCATAGACATTAGTAGATTTCATCATCTACGTAACTCTTCTATGAATTAATATTTTCCGCTACGAATATTGATTTAAAACTTGTTGTCTATTGTATTCTATCAGATTTTTCCTTGTTGAAGACTAACGATAATTTGTTGTATATTATCTTAGTCATAATATTCTTTACTGAGCTAGTTGAGCTCACCCTTTTCTTTTTTGTTCCATTTTTCTTCTCAGGAGACGAGAATATAGCGGGTACGAGTCGGGGTATGAATATTTTTTTTTTTTTGCTAAATTTAAACTGTATTGAAAGAAAAGAAATTACAAAAATCATGGGTAACCCCAATCAGAGTATAGCATAGACATCCTACGACAGGCCATATGATGTCTTGACTATAGACGACTGCAGGCCCGAAGCCTAACAACACTAACAATTAATGTTAGTACAAACCAACCAAACTACAATTGCTTAACAAGATGACCATTACAGACCCAGAGAAAAAATCTAATCAGTCAACCGGAATCATCAAAGAAGCCCCTCTTGGGCAGAAATGACCAACCACAATAATACAGCAACAAACATGGACAAAAACCGAGCAGCAGCAGAAGCCATACTACAGAACCCCATGCCAACCATCCCAGATCAGACAACACAGAATATTAAGCAAAACAGCAGCAGCTGGCCAAATTATACTGTGCAACAGCCACACTTGGCAGTCTACAGACTAGAGATGCACCAGTAGACCCCTTCATGCATACCACCTGTAGACCCCATGCCTACAACAGAGCATTTGCCCCCCACAACAGACAAGAGAAGCACCAGCAGACCCCCACAGCAGAATAGCTGCACAAAGCCACCACAGCAAAAGCCAGACCAACTGCAGCACTAGACCAAGCAGACAGCAACATCAACAATTCCAGATATCTTGCAACAGCAGAACCAAAATCCATAACAGCAGAAGGGACGCACAGTAGCAGCTGCCTCACTACTGATGGCAGAGGCACAACTATGACTGCCACTGCTCCAGACGAGGATGAGCCAGCATCAGTAGGCATAACCCAGCAAACCAAAGAGAACAGCATACCCAGCAGAACAGATAAAACAGATAAAACAGATAAAACCAGCAGAACCAAACAAACCATGCCTACACAAAATGGACTCAGCTGAAGCAGGCAGACCCAGCAGCTGAAGCACAACAAACATATCTTCCCTAAGCAGCTGAAGACAACACCAAACCCAAAATCCCCCAATGCACCCACCCAGCAGGAACCGGGAAATCCAGCAAAGCCAAAACAAAGCCAGCAGCACATCCCACCACACGGCCGCGACCAGAATCCATGCATAGCCTCCCGAGGCCCAAACAGCAGAACCACAACAGAAACATCGAGAATCCAGCTCAGAAAATTACAGAGCCAGATGTTGATATAAAACCTTTGCTTTAATTTTTTGAAACCGAGTATTAGTGTGGAGACCACACTTAAGAATGTGAATAATATCTCGGATAATGATCCGAGCAGGGGTTGCTACTTGAGAAAATATTCTAGCATTCCGTTCTTGCCAAATTCTATAGACCACAACAGCAAAACCAAAATGCAGAAGGCTATTAAGAAATTTGGGGCAAGAGCAGTCAGAAATAAAATCGGTTATAGAAGCCCAACTACGACTCAAGCCTCTCCAACCACATCTCCTAAGGACCGCTACCAGAATCTGAAAGGAGTAACTACAGTGGAAAAATAAGTGCTGAAATGTTTCCCTATCTTTGGAACAAAGAACACAAAAGGGATCAACAGTAAGCCCAAATAGGAGAAGCCTATCCCGAGTTCGAAGCCCATTATGGAATGCAAGCCAAAGAAGGAAAGAATGACGAGGAGGCACAAGCTTATGCCATACTAAACTTTGCCACCTAACAGTAGCCCCAACTCGCCGAATGGAACGCCAAAAAGTAGAGGCTTTCACGTCCTTAGCACCAATACCATCCCAGATAAGCTCATCATGACGTGCCGAATTACAACTCCTAGAACAATCAAAAGAGGACCTGAACTCCATAACCTCGCAATAATTTGAATTAGGGAGAACCCAAACAGAATCAACAATGATACTACTAACAGAAGCAGTAGGACCAAGACCCGAATTTACAATTAAGGGGGAATGCACAGAAGAGGCCAAAGGATCCCCCAGCTACGGATCAAACCAGAGACTAGTGTTAGCCCCATTACCAATGCTAAAGGAAATGAATCTGCGAGCTAGGCCCCTAAGTTGAAGCACTTTTCTCCAAATCCAGGAGCAATCATTAGGAATAGGAGAAGTCCAGAAAAAGTTGTTCTTAAGATGAACAACACGAACCCAAGAGGCCCAAATAGAAATAGAAGAAGGATTAATGACGTTCCAGAGATGCAACATGATCAACGCTTTGTTCCACTCTTCAAGATTCCTAATAGCGAGGCCCCCTTCCGAAACAGGCAGAGAAATCTTGTTCCAGGCAACCTTGGACCCAAACTTCTGCATAGAGGGACCTTTCCATAAAAATCTGGACATAGAAGATTGGAGATCTTTTAAGGCTGCAGCCGGGAGAATGAAATGAGAAGACCAATAAGCTTGGATGCCATAAATAACAGATTTAATCAGTTGAAGTCTACCAGCATATGACAAAAATCTGTTAGTCCACGAGCTTATTCGGGCTTTAACCTTATCAAGTAGAGGTTGACAATCCGCGAGACTTAACTTGGAGGTTAACAAGGGAACTCCCAGAAACTTAGCAGGGAAGATCCCTAACTGGAAACCCAAAGTAAGGATAATAGAATCAGCCGTTTCAGGAGGAACATGAGATAAGAAACACATACTTTTCGAAGCATTAGTGTGTAAACCCGAACAAGAGGCAAATTTCTCAAGACACTGCTTAACAATCATTACCGAATTAAGGTCTCCATGGCAGAAAATGATAAGGTCATCCGCAAAACAAAGGTGAGTAAGAGAAAGTTGACTCATTTTCCAATGATGCTTAAAAGCAGGAAGCTTAGAATCCTTCGCGAGCATAGTAGAAATGACCTCCATAACAATAACGAAAAGATAGGAAGACAACGGGTCACCCTGCCTTAGACCTTTCGCCCCTTTGAAATAGCCACACAGAGCTCCATTAACCTTCACAGAAAAACTTGTCGTAGTAATACAAGCCTTAATCCAATACAAAAATTTAGGAGGGAACTTAAAGTACTTAAGGGCAGCTAATAAGAAGTCCCAAGAAATAGAATCAAAAGCTTTCCTCAAGTCAATTTTCAACGCACATCTGGCCGGACCCGAAGGACGGTGGTAGTTCCTGAATAACTCTTGGGCCAAAAGAATGTTGTCCCCAATTCTCCTTCCCGGAATAAAGGCCGATTGGTTAGGAGAAATAAGAGTCGGGAGGATACATTTAAGACGAACTGCAATAATCTTGGATATGCATTTATAGGTAGTATTGCAACAGGAAATGGGCCTGTAATCATTCATAGAAGTGGGGTTAGAGATTTTTGGCACCAGAACGATCGTAGTAGAATTAGTACCACGGAGCAAACAGCCTTGCCGAAAGAAGGATTGAACAGCATTGGTAAAAACCTTTCCAACAATGTCCCAGGTGTGGATGAAGAAATTCACATTAAACCCATCCGGACCAGGGCTTTTATTCTGCTTCATGTGCTTTAAAGTGCTCAAAATTTCGTCATCTGAAACAGCCCTTTCAAGTAACAGAGCTTGAGTAGGGGAGACACAGTTATGCTCATCAACCTCCCTATCAAGAAATTGGCCCTCAACCCGAGATTGAGTTCCTAAAAGAGATTTGAAATAGTCAACAGCAATACTTTGGACTTCCTTCTGACTAGAACACAATTCACCATCAGAGTTCTCAATAGCCAAGATCTTATTCTGATTCCATCGATTCTTAACTTGGTTATGGAAGTAACCAGTATTCTTATCCCCTTCCTTAAGCCATTGGATTCTAGATTTTTGTTTTATCAGCTTCTCTTCACAAATGAGAGCAGCCCACAAGCAGGAAGTTTGGGATGTCTGAAGATCAAGGAGAGTTGAGTCAGTAGGATTAGAAGCAAGGGCCATCTGAGTAGCGTGAAGACTCGCCCTTAAAAGCTCAGCATTCGAAGCAAGGTTCCCATTAAGCTTGTTCAGATCAATCAAAGCCCTTTTAACCACTTTAAGCTTTCCCGCAAGAATCTGCAAGGGGTCCCCAAAACACGGAGTGCTCCAAGCTGACTGCACAACTTCATGAAAGTTATCCAGCCCAGTCATAAAATTAAAGAATTGAAAAGGCTTAGGGCTGTAAGGCATAACCAAACCAGAATTAATAACAACAGGACAATGGTCAGATAGCTCCCGGGGGGTAAATTTGGCAAGAGCATTAGGATAAGAGTCCAACCAGAGATGATTGACCAAAGCTCTATCAAGTTTCTTGAAAGTAGGATTCGGAACATGAGAATCCCACCATGTGAGAGAAGGACCCACAGCCCTCAGATCAACCAAATGCAGATCAGTAAGCCAATCTTTGAAATCTTGCATCCCATAATCCCACAAACCAGCCCCCTCCCTCAATTTCAGAAAGAGATTGAACAACATTGAAGTCCCCCAAAAGAGTCCAGGGTTTATCAATAGAAGCAGCAAACACCTTTATATCTTTCCACAAATCTTTACGCTCAGCTGGGGTATTGAGCCCATATATGATGGTAACAAAGGAATGGAAGTGAAGACTCACAGAAGAAATATAACAATGAATAAATTGAGAAGACTTAGAAATAATATTTACATTCCAAAGGCTAGGGTCCCAACCAACCCAAATACGACCATTAACATGGTGCTCATAGTTAAAATGCCACTTCCAATTCCTACAAATAGCTTTAGATATGGAATTGGCTTTATGACACTTGACCCTGGTTTCAACCAGGCCAACAAAAGAAAGACTATGAGACTTTATAATAGCCCGGACACTATCCTGCTTAGGAGACATATTTACACCTCTAATATTCATAGAGCAAAAATTTAACATAAAACTAAATAAATATTAAGCTGAGGGAGTCCTGCTCCCCCCTCCCTTGATCTTCTTCTTTGAAGCTTGACTAACATCCTTAGATAATCTGGCTTTGTGCTTAAGATCCTTGACCTCCTTCTCATCAATCTGTTTCAACTTATCCACAAGCGGGTTGGGGAGAGGGGTATTATCAGTGTCGGAAAAGCTCTCACAGGAGCCTCCATCCAATTGAGAGAAAGGATTATATTGGTTAGGACAAGGTCCAGATGAGGATAACAGAGAACCCTTAAGAACAGATGGGCCAACCAGCGGCTTGGGACCTTTAGTAACTATAGTCCAGCAATCAGAATTTCCCACAGGAGGAATATTGGTAGCCACGGGCACACCTACAGAACCAGAAGCCTCAAACTCAGGAGGCAGGGAAGGGACTTTGGGAACCCACTTATAGTTTGCATTAGGACATCGAACTAAAGAATGCCCGAAAGACTTACAATGCGAGCATAATTGAGGCCTATTTTGATATTCAACTTTAACCACCACAACTTTCTCCTCTCTGGATTCCTCGTCTAGGACAACAACATCCAGGCTCGGGGGAAAATTAGAAGATGAGGAGATATCAACACACATCCTAGCAAAGTTCATAGGTTCAAGTTTTTCAGTTAACTTATCCACAGCCAGAGGCCTGCCAATACCGCTAGCAAGATAGCTCAATCCAGGAGTCGAGAGGTAAGACATAGGGACATTATGAAACTTGACCCAAACCGGGACTTGAGTACAAGCTTCCGACTGGAAATCCATTCCCTCCTTCCAACGTTTAAGACAAAGAAGCTTGTTAGATATATACCACGGTCCCAAAGCAAGAACATTGTCCCGTTCTACATGAGAAGGGAACTTGAAAATAAACAGCCCCTTATCCTGGAGAAACACCTTAAGCAAACCAAATTTATCCCACAATTTATGAACCATTTCTTCCACAAGCTTGAAGGGAAGCCTCGAGTGGATAAAACTACCAACAAGGCAAGAGCTCCACATCTTATTTCCTAGCAGAAGTACCTCAGGAGGAGGCTTAATGGTAATAGCACCATTACCATTAGCAGGAGGAGAAGGAGGAAAAAAGTCTAGAGCCAGACCTGGTTTAGGAGAGTCCTGAGCCACGACGGAACACCAAGATTTCTTCAGGACACAAGGAGAACCCGAAAGACCAGCTAAGCCAGCCCCAAAAGCCACTGCCTCATTGTTCTCCACCAACTTAGAAGACACTGGCGAACCCACTGGCGAACCAATCCTAACCCCAGCTGCAGCACCATCAGACTTAGACGAACAAGGCAGCTCCCCTTCTTCTAACCCGGCTACCTCAGGACCAGTTTCCATACCAGAACCCATTGGCTTCAAACCAGAGCAGCCCTCTCTCATAGGATTTAAAACAAACATATCATGCTCGTTCATCTGACATGAATGCCGACCTCTATTAGCAAACTGGGAAACCTCCTGGATATTGAACCCCTTAGAGAGAATAAACTCCAGCAAAGTATTGTTCTTCTTACGCTCATCAGCAGCTTCTACATGACCACTGCTCGAAAAATGCTGAGCCGCACTAAAGATCTCCTTTAAAGCAGACCCGTGCTTAAGCCCTAGTCTTGCTTCAAAGTCACTATTGGCATCTGAATCATCGGATTCAACTGGAACATAGCAGGGGTTAGCTTCAGATTCAGCCATGACCGGCTCAACCACTAAAGAATTAGGGCTAACAGCAGCTTCGGGAATAGGCCTAAAAGCCGACCCAGCCATAGAAGCAGACTCAGCCGAGGAGTCCACGAAGGGCAAAGAACCCCCCACATCAGATGAGCTCACCCAAGACGAGCTACTCAAGGAGTTTCCCCCCGAGAGGTGGGAGAAATCCACCATACCAGAAATCGGACACAGGAACGAAGAAGAGAAGAGAGCCAAAATACAGAAGGAAGAAAGAAGGCAGAGAACGGTTTCTAGAGAGAGAAGTCACATTTTCCACTATAATACATATTCACTACGCCTCGGGGTATGAATTGATGGTCCTCGAGAGAGTTGTTTAGTAGTCCTCACCATTTTTGTAAAATAATATATCAATAATTGTATTGAGGACATAGTTGGGTATGTATATTGTCTAGATGACAATGTTTGTATTCAAACTCACAGTTTATGGGTTGTAAAAGTTGTGGTTGTTTCTGTACCATGTATTTGGCGACTCAAAATGGGTTGGATAGAATGGACCTATTTTGGGGGCGTCACATATTCTTTCTTTCTTATTCGTGAAGAAAGCTTCTGTTATTCCATTCTTTCTTATTATGTTGGAATAACCTGTTTATGCGAAGTACCGCATACATGGTGAAATTCTTCTAATATTCCGTTCTTTATCATTCTGTTAGAACATCCTGTCGGTGCTTTACGCATGACTTGGTTCCGTTATTTATTATTATGTTGGAATAACATGTCTATGCGAAGTACTGCATACATGGTGAAATTCTTCTATTATTCCATTCTTTATTATTCTGTCGGAAAATCCTGTCTGTGCGTTTACGCATGACCTGATTTCATTCCTTATTATTCTGTTAAAATAACATGTCTATGTGGATTACCGCATGCATTGTAAATGATCCTTCGTATTCATACGAATAGTATTTTTCTTAAAAAGGGGTTTCTGCCAGGGGCAGTTTTGTAATTTTTCTGACCCTAAAAAATTCTGGAAAATTTAAAATGATAATTTGATGAGTTTTCTAGATTGTGTCCAAAAATGGCGATTTTTGGATGTATAGATTAGAGTTATGAATTTTATGGGAAAAAACTATTTTAAAAGTAAACCCTTATAACTTCTTGTGGTTAACTCCAAAATTGGTGAAATTTTTATTGGGAGTACATGTATATAACAGAAGTATACCCTGTAAATTTCGGAATTTTTGGACAAAATTAAAATTAATGATAAATGTCAAAATATTCGGCAGTTTTAGCCATATGAAAAATAGTAAATGAATTTTAAAAATTCTGAGAAAAATATATATTCAAGATGATACTATATTCTACTAATTCCCAGAAAAGAAATATTTTTGGGACTGATTTGGTATTTTTCATGAAAATGAACTAGTTATGAGTAAATAAATTAAATATGTTATTTGAAGTAATAAAATTGGAAAATAGGATTTTATAGATTAAGAATCCTATATAGGATATATGCAGATTTTTGATGAGCAATTTGATCATTGATGATGAAATCTTACGAGTATGGCATTTTTGAATGATTAAATGCATTATTTGATAAAATGTAAATAATTAAAATAAATTGTTTATAAGTTTAAGAAATGATTAAATATTATTATAATATTAATGATATTAGACTATGAGATTATTAAGTGATTGATAACATTTGGTTATTATTGAACGCTGGATAAATTGTATTATAAATGTTTAATATTTATCCTTGATTTAATTTAATTAATGCTTATAATATTGTCATCATCCTCATATTTATATTATGTTGAAAGTCATCTGTAGCCTGTAGTGCATAGATGGACTTGGTATGATTATGACCACGGATTATTCGGTATAATCATGACCGTAATATTACAAATGATGTGGAAAAAGTCATCATTGGCCCGTAGTGCATTGATGGACAGTTTTTGGTATGATTATGGCTATGGATTCTCTTCGGCCAAGGGTGCAAAGATGAATTATTTTATGGCATGATCATGACCGTTGATGAAAACACGATTATCTTTAGCCCGTAGTGCATGGATAATTCATGGACGTGATATTAACGAATATCCTTAGACGTAGTGCATGGATAATTCAGTGATATGGATTGATTATCGAGCTGAGTCTCAGCGATGAAATATAAATTCATGGATGTGATATTAACGAATATCTTTGGCCGTAGTGCAGGGGTGATTCAATGATGTGGATTATTTATTAAGCTGAGTCTCAGCGATAAAATATTTATTATACACTTTTAATTCGTAAAAGATAGTAGATATCATGCTCTACTTGACTCTTCTAAAATATAATTGTATGTCTTTGACATGTAGTGTAAAGATGAATTGTTAATGAATATCTTTGGCAGTAGTGCAAAGATAAATTTATTAGTATGATTATAAGCAGGAATTTTGATTTGGTATAACCATGATTTTTGATGTTTCAGGTGAAGATATGTGATGAAAATTATCTTAGTCCTAGTTGCGAAGAGGAATTTAGAACCACAATTATGATTTTGAGTTATTCATATGATTGTGGACAGGAACTGCTGATTTATTTTACATGGATAAAACATTATTAGTGGATTTTTAACATAGAGAAGATAATAGACCTTATGGTCTATTTGACTCTTCTAATGGATTGCTCGTTCCGCTGCAACTATGGTTGAAAATTTTTATCATCTACCATTTGTTCTAAATCTCTAATTTATTATTGATGAAAGCTATTGATAATTTAATTATCTGTAGTCATGATATTCTTTACTGGGCTAGTTGTGTTCACCCTTTCTGCTTCACAATTCCTTTCAGGTAATAGAGTGTTTTCGGGTCGAGCGGGGATAACAGGGGAATAGAACAGTGGTCTTTAGCTGTGGAAGTTCTCCCTAAACAGTATAAAAAAGTCTGTTGTATTCCATACAACATTTAGTAGTTATATTTGGTGAATCAAATAGGGTGAGGCGAACCCAACTTTGGAAGGGTGTTTTGCCATTATAATACAAGATGTCTAATGACATACAACCTCGTGTTATCATAAGACATGGTTGTGCACATCCACTAGATGAGTATATCTACGAGCACTACCTATATGATCTTGGAGTATATGTGAAATATAATTTTCACTTGGAGACAATGGAGATAATTATATGTCAAAAGAAGACTCACCATCGGAAAGAAGATGATAGTAATCTTCTTATTTTTCTTTGGGGACTTTTGGGTCAATCAAGGAGTGAACATATGATATCTATCATAACCTGGACGCATGGCCTCCCATGTACGAAGGTTTCCTTGAGCACTTTCAAAAGATTTTTGTTTCTAAAACAGTTTGTCATTATACTTTTATGTAATGTACCATTGTAAGGTTGTGGTCGATTGGTTTTGATCCGGGATCGACATGGGTTAGTTTATCTCTCTAGAAATGTGCTCTCCCTTCTCACTAGGATCCTAGGCTCCTTTCCCCCACCTTTTTGCTTCTTCCTCTTACCGTTAACTCCTTCTTTCCTTTTTCAGCCTCCCGCCCTCCCTCACCTACATTTTCAATCTTCACCAAACATTCTGTTTACCCGTTTGGACCTTCCTCATCCTCCACCCTCCTTTCTCCCTCCCATCCTCCACCGTCACCCTCCTTTCTCCCATCTTCCCCCGTCCTTCCTCTAGACTTCTGCGGTGCCTCTGCTATCCAGAGCCATGGTCGACCACCCCCATCTCTCAGCCGGAAACTCCGTGAGTAGCCCGTCCCTTGATCTTTTTGCAGAATTTGGAGTTTCAAAGACGAGTTCCCCCACTGAATCTGTGGAAATGGTGGAGTCTGAGCCTAACCCCTCGAATATTTCTATAAGCTCGGACGAATCAAATGCTCTTAAAGCAGGCTTGGAGA
Source organism: Panax japonicus (assembly GCA_020205505.1). Lineage (NCBI taxonomy): Eukaryota > Viridiplantae > Streptophyta > Magnoliopsida > Apiales > Araliaceae > Panax > Panax japonicus. Next base: position 22,496,826 of record CM035105.1, read on the forward strand.
GAACTTTGGCCCAACCACTAGTTCGGAAGCTCAAGATATCTTTAAAGCAGCTCATTTCTTCTCTAGAAATGCCCGAGAGGAGGCCCTAGCAGAAAGGAGGAAGAATGCAAAGTTAATGGAATATATATCTGTCTTGGGTCTCCCATTAAATGATGTTTAATAACCTTTCCACTATAGGGGCTTCCGCTGCTCTAACTAATGCCCGTAAGGTTCTCGAATCCGGTCCCTTATTTGGACGGAGTTCACCAAAGGAAGCATCGTCTCCTCCCCTTACCTCCCTTGCCACTACTTCGGGTAGTCTTCCGAAGTCTGTGGCTCCTCCCCTTCCAATCCCGGAGATAACCGGCAACCAGCCCATTCTTCCTAAATCTTGGAGCTCGATTGTTTCAAACTTTGTCCCAGAGAAGAACTTGGGTCTGAGCTTCTTCCCCCCTGCCTTGGCTGAAGGGAGTGTTAAGGTGAACCCGCCAGTTGAAGTCCTAAAGATTGGCCTGCATAAATGGTCCACCAGTCTAGTTGGTCATTTCATTCAGTCGAAACTTCCTTTCAAGCTTGTCGAGACCTCAACAAAGAAGCTTTGGGGACACTTGGGTTTGGCTAAAGTTTATCTCCATGACAAGGGGTATTTCATATTCAAGTTCGACTCAGAAGCTGACAGGAACAATGTTCTAGCAACAGGCCCATGGTATATAGCATCAAAGCTTCTCCTTCTGCAGCCATGGCATGAAGGGGTTAAACTTGTAAATGTCGACTATAGCAAAGTCCCAATCTGGGTTAAATTTAGCAACATTCCCCTCTCTTACTGGACAAAAGAGGGTTTGAGCTACCTGGCGAGTGCTGTCGATCGTCCTTTATTCGCAGATGATATGACATCTAAGCTTGAGCCAATGAGCTATGCTAGGATTTGCATTGAGATGAATGCTTCGTCAAAGTTCCTGGCCTTAATTAAAGCAGTTGTTTTCAATGGAGCAGACTTGGCTGAAGATACCATTGAGGTGAAAGTGGAGTATTGGAGCAGACCTCCTTCTTGCTCAAATTGTAACTGTTTCGGTCATTCCTTGCTCCGATGTCCTAAATCAAACTTTCAGTGGGTACCCAAGGCTCCGCCTTGTCCTCCTGAGGCCACTTGTCCTCCCATCTCAATTGCTACCAATGCCTCTCCTCCCCTTGATCCGGAAGGTTCCTGGACAGCTGTCTCTAAAGGACCTAAAAAACCATCCTCCCCTCCTGTTGTCCACCCAGTTCCTTTTTCAAATACCTTCAACCCTATTGCTTCTCCCCTTCTTCCCAACGACGACTCTGAATCTCCTGTTCCCCCCAACCCGCTGGTGGATAGGCTCAAGCAGGTCGACGAAAAGGAATGTAGGGAGCTGAAGCATAAATCCAGGCCTGGGAAAGCTCACTTCAAAATTCTAAGAAGAGAAATAAAGGTCCAAGGTGGTCTTCCCCTTCTTGATTAAGCTTATCCCTCATTCACTATGACATATTTTTGTTCCTATAATGTCAGGGGTTTAAATAAGAAGCCAAAGCAGGTGCTCGTTCGTAACCTTTTGTTAAACAACCATATCTCTTTTGTGGGCCTTATTGAGACTAGAATCAAAGCTCCAAAGGCTCTCAGGATCTCGAGAGCCTTGTGCCGTAACTGGGTTTGGACATTCAACTATGATCACCATCCGAACGGGAGGATCTGGGTGGGGTGGGATCCTAATATCTGGATAGTGGATAGCCTATTTTAGTCTTCTCAACTATCCCATTTCAAACTTACCCCTATTCATGGAGATACCCCTATTCTGGTTTCGATCGTTTATGGCTTGAATTTGGTAGTGGAGTGTAGGCAATTGTGGGATGACCTCAAATCTATATCCTCTTCGGACACTTGGTGTATCTTGGGAGATTTAAACACTGTCAAACGGGTTTCTGAATCTGAAGGAGGTGATCCTTCCTGGGACGCTGGCATGACGGATTTCAATGACTGTTTAGACACTATCGGAGTAGATGACATTCGAACTATTGGGCCTCTGTATACGTAGTGGAATTACCAGGTAGGAAACCCAATTTTCAGGAAGCTAGACAGAGCTATGGGCAACAGTTCTTGGTTTAGCACCATGTCTGATTCACAAACCACCTTTGGTCCCCGTGGCCTTTCCGATCACGGCCCAGTTATTCTCAACACAGGTTATCATCTGAGGCGGCCTAAAAAACCCTTTCAATTCTTTAATTTCATGCTCGAGTTAGATGGGTTCAAAGAAGCTGTTTCGGATTGTTGGACCAGTAGTATCCATGGTAATTCATTTTACATCCTTAATGAGAAGTTGAGGAGAACCAAGAGAGCTCTTGTTGCCTTGAATTCTTCTATAGGTAATCTGACGAGCAATGTAAGCAAGCTTCAAGGTCTTCTGGAATCCGTCCAAATGTCTCTCCAGGCTAATCCCTTGAACCCTCTTTTATTAGCTCAAGAATCGTCAGCTATCCAATCTTTATGGAAAGCAATGGCTCTTGAAGAATCCCTCATGCTCCAGAAATCTAGAGCAATTTGGCTAGCCCAGGGAGATAAAAACACTAAGTTCTTTGCAACTGTCATTAAGAGTAACTGGAACCACAACAAAATTCTTTCTATCTTCAACAACTCGGGTGACTTGATTGAGGACCAGCAAGGTATCCAGCAGGTAGCGGTGGTATATTACCAGGATCTTTTGGGATCATTCCCTTCATCCTATCCGAGGCGTGATGATCTTAAAAAATTTATTTCTAAGAGGATCTCTCCATCCCAGGCAGCTGCTTTAACCACTCCAATCCTTGATTCTAAAATTAAGGCGGTCCTTCAGTCCATCAAACAGAATAAGAGCCCGGGGCTTGATGGTTTCAATGTTAACTTCTTCCTTCACTACTGGGATACAATCTGTCGAGACATCACTGCTGCTGTCCACTCTTTCTTCAGAACCGGTCTCCTTCCGAGGGGAGTGAATGCTACGGTCATAGCCTTGATCCCGAAGACAGAAAACCCTTCCAATATGGCAGACTTCAGACCCATTTCTTGTTGCAACACAATATACAAATGTATAGCAAAGATTCTTGCCAATAGGCTAAAACTAGTCCTCCCGTCCATTATAGACCATGCTCAGTCAGCTTTTATCTCGGGTAGAAGTATTAGCGATAATATTCTCCTTGCTCAGGAGCTGTTCAGAAACTATCATCGCCTATCTGGTCCGGCAAGGTGTGCTCTAAAAATTGATATCAGGAAGGCTTTTGACACAGTTGACTGGGGTTTTCTACTAGACCTGCTGAGTTTGCTTCAGATTCCACCCATTTTTATAAACTGGATTAGAGAGTGCATCACAATGCCAATGTATTCTGTTAAAGTCAATGGCTCCCTTGCCGGCTACTTTAAGGGAGCAAGGGGTCTTCGTCAAGGAGATCCTCTGTCCCCTTACCTGTTTGTTTTAGCCATGGAAGTATTATCTATGATTCTGAATAAGGAAACTCTCCTGCCGAATTTCAAGTTCCATTGGAAAACAGAACCATGCAACATTACTCATTTATGTTTCGCGGATGATATTATAATGTTCTGCCATGGAGACTTGCCATCTGTTTCCATCATCCACTCGAGCATCCAATCATTCTCAATGTTCTCCGGATTAATCCACAACGCTCTTAAAAGCCTATGCTTTCTAGCAAATGTCCCAAATGATGTCAAGGAAAGTATAAATCAGCTGCTGGGTATACCAATTGGATTTCTTCCAATTAGATTTCTTGGAGTTCCCCTCATCTCTTCTAAACTTACACACTCCGACTGCCAGCCTCTGATTCACAGAATCACCGCGAGAGTCACTTCATGGACTTTCCCGCTACCTCTCCTATGTCGACAGAGTGCAGTTGATAAAATCAGTGCTATTTGCCATTCAATCCTACTGGGCAGCCCACTTTATCTTGCCTAAATCGGTAATGCGTGCAATCCAATCTATAATGTGCAGATTCCTTTGGAAGGGCTCCTCTCTTCTAAGGTATGGTTCTAAAGTCGCTTGGAAGGATTTGTCTACCCCCTATGCGGAGGGAGGCCTGGCTTTAAAAAATTTTGCCGATTGGAACTCAGCCCTCATTTTATCCCATTTGCTCAGAGTTATTTCCCCTTCCCCAACTTCCTTATGGGCAAAGTGGGTCAAAGCATCAGTTCTTCCAAAGATTAATTTCTGGCATTGTTCTACTCCATCGGGCTACTCTTGGATTTGGCGTAAGATTCTTAAACTGCGGCCTTTAGCTTTAAATTTTCTTATCTATAAAGTTGGGAATGGAAATTTTTTTAGGTTCTGGCATGACCCATGGTTGAATGGCTAGGCATTAAGCCCTTCTCCGTATCTGCTTTCCAACTCACGAATCCCAGTAAACGCTCCTGTCTTTTTTGTCATTTCCTCGGGATCCTGGGCATTACCGGCAAGCAACCATCATGAAGTGCAACAACTCCGAGGCCTTATTACTTCTCTTCCTGCGCCGACTGCTGACGATGACAAGATCTTATGGGAATCTTGTGAGCTGAAATACGTCAAGGCCTCTCTCATTTGGGAATCTATTCGGCCACGTGCTCCTCTAGTTCCATGGGCTGCTCTGCTATGGCATTCTCTTCACGTTCCAAGATTTTCCTTTACTCTCTGGCTTGCTCTTCGGCAAAGATTACCCACGAATGACAGTTTTTCTAGCTATTCCAGCTTTCGCCAGCTGACTTGCCCCCTCTGTGATTCCCATGTGGAAACATTCCCTCACTTTTTCTTCGAATGCCCCTATTCTTCCTATGTTCTCTCCTCTACTTTAGCAGTGGGTGCCTGGACTAATGCTCCTATGAATTGGGACAACCTTGTGGACTACATTATCCAATTTCGAGGGAGCAAACTCAAGTCGGATATTCTAAAGCTGGTTCTCTCCACTACAGTATACAAAATCTGGTCAGTCAGGAACTCCATTGTCCATAACAAAACCAAGATGCCTATGGGGGTTCTCTCTAGGGAGATAACCAATGTCATTAAGGCTAGGTTATCTTCTTCCTCTGTTTTTTCTAAAAAAAGTCCAAAATAAGCCCAACCTCTGGGGGTGGTTGTAGGGTTGGGTTCTTTTTCACGGGGTGTCGGCAGTTCCGCCGCTTCGGTGCTGCCGGGAGAGCAGGTGGTTGGGACCGTCTCAGTAGCGAATGTTAGCTATTGCTTCTGCTGGGGTTCTTTGGACAAGATCAGAGTTGGCAGTGACTCTCCGGCACTCACCCATGTTACTCAGCTTGGTCATTATAGGGATGGCCTACGCGCCTCTGGCCACTGGTTCAATCTCAGCTTCGGGGTCTGCCTAAGTTTCGGGGTCTGCCTAAGGGTTGGGCAGGTCAGGTGTTAGGAAGTTTGGCCTCAGGGGTTAGTTTTCGAGGTTGTGGGTTTTAGTTCTTCTGCAGGGTTCGGCTTGCTGGCTCTAGCAGCATCTTCAGGTCGTTGCTATTTGCGATGGTAGTTCGGCTTCTCTGGCAGTTCGGTCTCTTCAGTAGTAGGGTTCGGCTCCAGGGTCAATGACGGGCTGGCTCGGTCTCTTGGCACGGTCTCGTGGCCCGGCTAGGGGGGTTCGCTGGTTTCGGTTTTGGGGCTTGGTGACCCCTCACTGGCTTCGGGGGGCTTCGTTTGATAGAGCGCTGGTTGCTGTCTTCCGGTTTCGGGCTTCGGTGCTCCCTCTTCGGTACGACAGTCCAGTCTTGAGAGGTTCGGGCTTCGGGGCTCACGGATTTGGAGCTGGGGGGGTGAGTGTTCATTGGTTTCGGCTTCATGGCACTCGCAGTTCATTCAAGGGTTCAGCATTCTCATCTTCGGCTGCTTCGGGTGTCGGCTGGCACTCAGTTCGGATTGGTTCGTTGTTGTTTTCAGTCCGGACTGGTTCGGATGCTGCCTCCTTCAGGATTGGTTAATGTTTCGACTTATGGGGTTAGTGAAGGGCTAGTTTTGTAGCTTGGTTTCGGCTCCTTGGTTTAGCCTTGGGAAGCTGGGGGATCTGGGCTGGTAGGTTAGGCTTATATGGTTCGGCCTCTCTGCCCCGCAGCTCCTTCTAAGCTTCGGGATCTTCAGTTCAGCCTCTTAGGTGCCGACAGGTTCAGTCTGTTCGGCAGCTGCTTCAGTTTGGTTGATTCTGTTGTCTTCTGCAGTTCTGTCTGCAAATGGCAGTTTTGCAGTTTCATTTCGACACCAGATTGTTTCATTTGGATGCTTAGTTTCAGCTGATTGGTTGTTTAGGCTTCGGCTTGCTTCCTTTGCATGTAGCTCTGTTTTGTAATGTTCCTTATTGGTTTGGCTTGGTCGTTAGTCTTTAGTTGTCCATTTTGGGGGTTGTCCCATGTGGTTCACCTAAAACTTCTTGGGTATGCCCTTTGTGATTGTTTTATCTCTTTTTCTTCTCAATATACAAACAAATTAGCGAAAAAAAAGGTTGTGGTCAAGGCACCATGAGAGTTACATACATTTGTATTAAAACTCACAGTTAACTGGAGTCGTATTCTATACGATAGTTCAACAGTTGTATAAATAAAGTTGTATTTGAATTTTGTACCATGTATCTGGCGACTCAGAATGGGTGATGTATACCTAATTTTGGGGGCGTCACATGGAGAAACCACAATGTCGAAGAGGCAACGTGGGAACTCAAAATTGAAATGATGAAATGTTATCCTGAGTTATTTGTTTAATCTGTGTCTTTGATTCTGGGGACAGAATCTTTGTAATTAGGGAAGAATGTGACGATTTGGTTGTTTGAATTGTGATTCTGAGGATAGAATCATTTTAAGGAGGGAATGATGTAACATTCCAGAATTTTTAAATGTAATTCTAAATATTTATTGAGTTATATAAATATTTAATGGATGTAATTATCGGTAAATGAATATTTGTTTAATTGATTTAATATTATTTGGAGAATTATTTGTTAAATAAATAATTGATGAATTAAGGAAATAATTATTATATTGATATTTCAATTAAATGATATATTGTTTGTATTGTATTATTTGATTAAAGGATTTATTTAATTAATTGTGATTTGAATTAATTAAAATAAATATGAAAGCTTGATTAAATATAGTGTGACAAATAACAATATTATAAGGAGTTATTAAAATAAATTAAAGTAATTTAATTTAGTTTTTTCCAAACAAGGCTTATTATATAAATTCTTTAAATTTAAATGATTTGCCAAACAAACCTTATGGCTTTTGAGATTTCTAGTTATTTAAATAAAATAAAATAAGTAATATAATTAAAATAATAAATATAATATATTTATGTTATATACGTTTATCATAATAACTGATATTACTTATGATGAGTATTAAGCCTATGTCAGTTTTCTTTGTTGTTATATTAGTACGCATATCAGTTTATTTTTCTTTTACGCATTCTATTTGCTAGCTTAGAGATTATAGAGGGTTGAGAGAATTGTGAGCATACTTAAGGTAATTTCAGCGAGTTTAGCAAGAATTAGAAGCTAACTGAAGGAATGTTCAACAAATTTGGATATTATTTATGTTATGAGTATTACGACAAAATTTTACATAATCTGTGAAATTCAATTTATTGAATTGTTGATTTACAATGGATTACTTGTGGTTATACATGTTCATGACGATAGAGATTATGTTTAAACAACAATTGTATGCTAAATTCGATTTGACAGTAGGAATTTTGACAGTATATGGTTGAATATATATATATATATATATATATATATATATATATATATTTCATATGTTCATGAAAAGCAACAATTTTAGTGGCCAATTCTTATGTTAAAGTATAAATTGAAATTTGTATATGTTAGTTTAGTGAGATATGAGCAATATGTAATTTGAATGAGATGATTTAGCCAACTAGTGAGTTCACAGTGATGATTTCTAGAACAATGTCAAGAAAAGTTGAGTTTTTGTGAAAAACATGAGTTTTGAGAAATTAAAATAGTTTTAGTTAGTGTTAAATTGTGCTAATTGGTTGTAAATGTGAGCAATCATGTTTATGATATTGTTGTATTTATTCTACGTGATAATATTACTGTTTATTGAGTGAAATTTGTGTTTGTTGGCCTAAAGTCGGCTACTGTTCATAGCCGACTCTATGTCTGTCTGAACACCGGCGTAGCTGCGCTGGTGCCAAGGCAAAAAACGGCGCAGTTGCGTCGGTCCCAAGCCTTTGTATGGCGCAGCTGCACCATACCCTGGTTTGAGATGCTGACTTCTTGTAATTCCGCAGAAATGGGGAAATGTCATAACATGATCTGAGATTTTTTTTAACACGTTAAATATGTAATGTTAAGGTTAACATAACATAATGAGTTGTGGTTTGTGATGCCCCCAAAATAGGTATACATCACCTATTTTGAGTCGTCAAATACATGGTACAGAAAACAAATACAACTTAATTATACAACTGTCGTGTAAAGTACGACAAAACATAAGCTGTGAGTTTTAATACAAATATTGTCGTCTAGACAATATACAAACTCAAATTCAATATTATTACATTTATTTTCCACTATTTCACTGAATAGTGAGGACTACTAATGCTATCATCTGGTCCGTCACTCCGTTCCCCGACTAGTCACTGCTACGTTCTCATTTCCTGAAGAGAACAATAAAAGTAAAAGGGTGAGCTCAACTAGCCCAGTAGGAAATATTATGACTAAGATAATGCAGAATATATTATCGTTAGCCTTCAACAGTGTTAAACTAATATAATATAACAACCATCAAGTTTAACTGCAGTGGAACAAGCAATCCATTAAAAGAGTCAAGAAGAGAATAAAATCTACTATCTTTTATGATTTAGAAGGTTTTTCATTACTTTTATCGCTGGGACTCAGCTTAATAAATAATCCACATCATCGAATCATCCCTGTACTACGGCCAAGGATATTCTTTAGTATCACGACCACAATTATCCATGCACTACGGGCCAAGAATATTTGTGTATTCAATAATGGTCATGATCATGCCAATAACTGTCCATCAATGCACTTCGGGCCAATGAGGACTTTTTCCACATCATTTGTAACATTACGGTCATGATTACACCGAATAATCACTGGTCATAATCTTACCAAGTCCATTTATGCACTATAGGCCACAGATGACTTTCAACAAAATATAAACATGAGGATGATGACAATGATATAAGAATTCAATAAAACAAGTTCAAGAATTAATTTATCCAGGAACTAATAACGTCCAAATTGTCAACATGATGCTGTTGTGTAGAGTAAAATTCAAGAATGCTCAAAAGAAAATTTCAATGAAAAGATATTGGATGAAGCGCAAATATCAAGGATATTCCACTAATTTCATGGAGTATAGAAGTCAAAACTTTAACCAACTGAGTATAATAAGGAATGGAATAACAAAAGAAATCACCAGGCATGCGATAGACCGCACAGACATGTTATTCCAATAGAATAATAAATAACGGAATCAGGTCCAGCGTAAAACTCACAGACAGGATACTCCAACAGAATAATAAAGACAGAATCAGGTCCGGCGTAAAACGCACAGACAGAATTTTCCAACAGAATAATAAAGACGGAATCATGTCCGGCGTAAAATGCACAGACAGGATATTCCAACAGGATAATAAAGACGGATACAGGTCCGGCGTAGAATGCATAGACAGGATGTTGCAACAGAATGATAAGAATGGAACAACAGAAGAATTTCACCAAGTATAGGGTAGCCCGCGTATACAAGTTATTCCAATAGAATAATAAAGAATAGAATAACAGAAGTTCTCTTCATGGATAAGAAAGAAATAATACTCCCTACCTTAGAAAAACTGGATACTGGAATAGTGAGGTAGCAGACTTCTCTTCTTCTTTCTATAATTTCTCTCTATAATAATCGCTCTAAAGCTTTTGTGAATTGGTGAGAAATGAAGGAAGAATGAACTTCTATTTATAGAAAAATATAGTTTCGATAATTGCATGTTTTGGGGCTCAAAAAATTACAGTACAATACCTCCAACATTTCCTTTATTTTTAGTTTAGTCATGGAAGTATTATCAAACTTGCACCACCTCCCCTAATAGTAAATAATGTGATTTAATAGTAAATTATGTGAATCAATAGTTCTAGACATGTAAAAATACGAAATACAGTATAATACCTCCATCTATACCTCCATTTTTAACTTAGTCATGCAAGTATTATTAATCTTGCACTAACTCCCCTAATATTAACAAGAATGTGGAACAATAGTATACACATGTGAACAAATAGTTATAATCATGTGAAATAATAACAATCAATTGCTCATTTATCCGGTTAAATACCCGATTGGTCAATATAACCTCCAGACATCAATTATTATCGAAATAATTGTCGATTTTCACTAACACAAATAATTCCAACACAATGAAACCATTTTTATCAAAAATATAAATTTTGAAATTTTAAAGTTTGACTTTTCCCAAAAAAGGCAACTGTTGACTTTTTGACCAAATAGTGAATTCAAGAAAATTTTGTGTTTATAGACTATTTTTACTAATTTCATCGTTCCGGACTCAAATATCACGTTCGCGTCTCCAAATTCAACTCCGAACACAACTTCAATTTTAATAACATTCATTATTAATATTATAACTCACAATATTTATGAACCAGGTCGTTCCCAGGAAAGAGGGGGCTTTTCAATATGGATTTCTCCCTATTGGCACGCAATTAGGTGATCAAACCTCTCCTTAACAGAATTTCTAGACATTGTAAATATTACAATTTAATAATATGAATAACTTTGTTATCTCAATTATTGATTTAATAAAATAACATATTATGCAGATGATACTATGACAATAATCGAATCAATAATATGAGAGATATGATGCAGCAATTATTGTAGCAATAATTGAGTATAACTGAGTGACTTCTCACGTAAGCATCAATAATCAATACTGTGTGCTACTATGCAACCACGTGTATTAATGTACTTTTACTACCAGGTAATTCAACAGTTAACGGTAAAACTTCCGTCGTTATTTTTATAAAAAGTATGTATGTCGTTTTCTAACTCCGACAATAATTCTGTTGTGGGGTCCACCAATGATTATTCCATCGTACGAATTTTCTCCGACCAAAAGAATATTCCCCGACCAAACGAATATTTTATAACAACTTGCGTACTTTACAAAATTTGTAAATATTACCCACAACTATAACATTATATCAAATCCACACCATAATATTCAAAAATATATTTCGAGAAAATTTAATCTTTATTCAAAAAGTTGGGGTCTTACAACCTCCCCTTCTTATGAAATTTCATCCTCGAAATTAGAGTGCGTACCTGGTATGTCGAAGAGGTAAGGATATCTTGATTTCATCTCAGATTCTAATTCCCAGGTCATTTCTTCCACATCGTGGTTTCTCCATAAAACTTTGACTTGAGGTATAACATTGGAGCGTAGAATATGATCCTTTTTATCCAAGATTTTAACAGGTAACTATTTATACGTTAAATCTTCCTCTATCTCGTCTGGTTCTAATTCAATAATGTGGTTCGAGTCTTTCACATATTTATGTAACATAGATATGTGAAAAACGTTATGAACACGAGACATACATGGCGGTAAAGCGAGTCTATACACCACAGTTCCTACTCAATCGAGGATTAAAAATGGGCCAATGAATCGAGGGTTGAGCTTTCCTCTCTTTCCAAATCTCGTAACTCCCTTCCATAGAGCAACTGTAACGACCGAGAAATTCGGATTTTAATGTAAGATGATTTTATTAGATTAAATAATAATAAAATCATATTATGTGGGATATCAAGATGGTTGTCGTTTTGTACCCTATTGATATTGGAATATCGTAGTATTTGAGCTATGTGAAGGATTTAAGGTGTTTGAATTTCCAAGACGAAAATAAAAGTTTTCCGAGAAATTTTTCGAAAAACACTATTCATCGGTATTTGCTCGGGATTTATTTTTGAATTTTCGAGAAATACATAATGATAGAATATTAAAGTAAGACGGATTATGTAATAATAATCTAGTTATGGAAAATGTAATATTTCGCTTGCGGACTTAAATCGAGAACGTAAGGAAAATGAAGAACTATTGCGTTAAGGAATGATGGTATGATACGTGAGTATTGTACAAGGAATGGAAACGAGTATAATACAAAGTATTATATGAGTTTGTAAGAAGAATGCATTATCGTATATAAATTCTATATGAATTAGAATACGAGAATAATACATAAACTATATGTATTTGTATTATGACTTAGTAATGGACTTGGAAGATTGTTTATAATTGTTACAAGCCTAAGTGAATTAAGGGTTAAGGCCCAACTTATGAATTAATAAACCTATGAAGGTTTGTTAAGCAAAGCCCAATGTTCATTTAATCTAAGCCCAAGCTAAAGTTCATTGGATTGTGTGATCCATGGAGCAAACCATAGTGATATGGATAAAGTGTGGTTATCAAGATAAGTGATAACCAAGATAAGTGATGACCAAGTAAAGGTGGTGCTCAAGATAAGTAATGACCAAGTAAATAAAGTAGGGACCAAGCAAAGGATATGAGTGGTGTTGGTCAATTAATGAATAGTAAGGAGGTGGATTGTGTAAGGACTAATCTACCCCAAGCCTTGCAAGTTCTTTAAATAGAGAAGCATGGCAAGTCATTTGCTAGTTATTCAAATTAATCCAATCACTCTCTCTCAAAGTGCTTAAGTGTTAGGAGAATTAAGTTGCAAGTAAGTTATTCCATAAGTCAAGAAGAAGAAGAAGCTACTTACTAAAGACTTCAAATGTAAGACTCCTTCTCCAATTATCTTCTATCTCTAACATGATAGGTTGATAAGAAAAGCTTGGATTAAGGAACATGAATGATAAAAAAAGAAAGAAGTATGTATAAGTAATAAACTTAAGCCACATAAGTTGGTAATAAGTCATTTAAGATAGCATAAGTTGTAAACTTATGTGAATGCATGATGAACTTGTGATAGGTTTATTAATGAAAGTATATGTATATACATCAACTTGTAAGAACATATGTATCAAGAATACATAAGTAAAGTTATATGATAAAATCATGTATGGATGATGATTAAGAACTTTAATTGTCATAAGTTATGAATGATAAGTTCATAAGTAGTTTTGAAAGTTATCAAGTATAAGCTTACAAAGCGGTAAGCTTCGACCTGGGGTGAGCCGTAGAACCGGACATCCTGGGATCGAGTCCCGCCTGCCTCAAGTGTGAGAATTTTTTAATTCGTGTGGCCACGGACGGCCAGCGCAAGCTGGTGCGCAAGCCAAAACGGTTGAGTCCGGCCTGGGGGGATTAGTCCGACCGCGGTTGGGAAACCCCACATTATCAAAAAAAAAAAAAGAGATAAGTTAAAATCCAACCATGAGTATAAATATTTGGAACTTATGTTAAGATGTTCACATTATGAATGTAATTCATTGGTAGTGTTGAACAAGTTCTAAGAACGAAGAATTGCCGAAAATCGCACGATTAAACGATAATCGTCGAATTCGTAAATTTCCCGGAATGGAAGTCAAATTTTGAGTTTGAGTTCGGAAATGTTATTTTCCAATGGAGACAAGTCATGTTTGTCATTTAAGAGTTGCGGACTCGAAAATGGACGAATTCCGACTTAGAACGAAGAAACGAGCGTTTAACGTTCACGAACGTTTATCGTTTTCGTTAAAAATGAACAAATAGGTGAATTTTTAGCAAACGAAGTCAAATAGATAAAATTCTTTCATGAATGCGTAGATTACGTAATTTTTGAACCGTAGGCTTTTGAACGAGCCAATTCGGACTTAAAACGAAGAAGTTATGCGTCCGGGAAGTTCACAAAAATTAAAAGTTAGAAAAATTTTCTGGTGCACAAAGTTGGCGCCGCGGCGCCAACCCTAAGCTTTTTGGTCGCGCCGCAGCGCGACATCTGGGACTCGGCTACTACTAACTCGCGCCGCAGCGCGAGTTGCAAGAGTAATGCCCGCGCCACAGCGGCAAGCACAGAACTTGGACAGTAAATAATAAAAATGAAGGGAAAGGAAGGGAATGGTAGGAGATTGAACTAAACCTACCTTAAACAACTTAAAGTAACATTGTTGGGACATTGTTAAGACTTAAAAGTAATGAAGAATGGTTAATATAACCAAGTCGAATGAATGTAAAGCGAACGATAAGTCGAAACGCATAAGAATGAAATCTAATCTATAATTGGCGCAGCGGTAAGCTTCGACCTGGGGTGAGCCGTGAACCCGGACATCCTGGGATCGATTCCCGCCTGCAACAAGTGTGAGAATTCTTTAATTCGTGTGGCCACGGACCTGGGCCGGGCTTTAGACCCTGAACAACCCACGAAAGCCTTGTTCGGGGTGGGGGGATTAGTCGGACTGCGGACCGAAAACCCCACATTATCAAAAAAAAAAAAAAAAATAATAATCTATAATTAGTTTGAAATGAAGGGTAAGATATATTCAGATACATACTTGATTATATGTGACCTAATGTAAGGCGTTATGTGATCATGTATTGTAGAGACTTGAAAGACTTGAATGTAAAGTAAAATACACAGTAGCAGACGCTAAAGGCAAGTATTCTAACTCTTGTTTCAGTTCAATCTGAACAAGTTTATGATGTTCATGTATCCTTTCGCATGAATTGAAGTATAATGAAGTTAAAGCCAGTTTCTTTGGCTAGACTTAACATATTGAGTGGATTATTGATAATCTGTTCATCTGTTATCAAATGCTAGTATCTTTTGTCAACTACTGATAGTTTTCAAAAGAAGACTGAATTGTTAAACGAATGTTTTGTCGGTAAAACGACAGGCACGCGAGGTTGTCAAATGATTAAACGTACATACGTTTTATGGATGTAGTGTTGATCAACACAGAGTACAATAGGCTGATCACCTAGAAGTGCTCGTAAGTAATATCGGGCTTACGGACTTAGGTCCGGGTTGTCCTTTTCAAAGAAAGAATGAATACTCAAGGTCTTTGACCGGAGTGAATGTTTTATTGAATTTATTCATTGTGAAACATTTTGAAAAGAAAGATGAATTGCTATTTTGAATCATCAATAGTACTTCATAGCTATTGTTCAATTATCGAAGATATATGATTCATATGTATCAAGCATGTTGTTATTGAAATTGTTATAGTTGTTGAGCTAGTCATGCTCACTCTTGCTTGAACCATATGAATGCAGCTAAGACTGAACGTCCTGAAGGATCAAGTAAGGATAAAGGAAAAGCTAAGGCAGATTATTAAGCTGTCATGTAATAGTATAGGTCTATTGTTGTAATGTAATGAATATTATGACAAGAGAACCTTTGTAATGGGTTTAGAACTTGGGAAATGTAAATATTGAATTAAATATATATAAGTTATGTTCATTCTTTGAGACTTTCAATTGAATGAATGTATGAATGTTTGTACAGTATAGCACCATCTGTCGGGTTGTAAGATACCCGAATTTGGGGGCGCTACAAGTTGGTATCAAAGCCTAGGTTATAAAACTTAAAGGGAATTAGAACCTTAAGTCATAACCTTAATAAAGAAGTAAAAGAAGAAAGATAACCTTATAAAAATGCATTATAGTATGTTATGTGTTTTTATTTATGTTACTGACGTGTACTAATCAAACTGTATTGTTTTATTGTAGATGTCAAGAGAAAATGATATGTATAGAAATATACATGTAGTAAGCAAGGATTCGGTTAATCGGGTAGAGATACTACCAAATCCCGTAGCGATAGAGCCAGAAGTGGTAGTAATAGAGTCTGGAGACTCGGATAATTTAGACTATATGTCTATTTTCGATGACATGCTAGAGGAGGAGGTGGACGTAATGTCCTTTGACCAAGTTCCACCCGCAGAGGAGATGTCTACGGGGGATTCGATGAAAGCATTGTTTATGGCGGTATTAGATCGTCCATTATTGCCAGGAGGTAAAGGAGTTGAAAGCGGAACTCCAAGCTGTCCGTGAGGACAAGCTTAGCATGGAGGGAATGTGGGAGGAGGAACACGATGATCGTGTTTTAGCTAAGGACAAGGTCCGAGAGCTGAAATGTGAAGTCTTTGAGCTCAAGCAAGAGCTAAAACTAAACAGGGGAGATTGGAGAGGATGTCCTATATACATAGGAGTTCTCATGTGGATTTTCAGCAGCAAGTGGCTGAGTATCCGGTAGAGGCGGGATAGACACGACATACCATCAGTCGGGATGTTATTGCCGGTCTGGCCAGCAAAGATTTTGAGAATGCCTTACGGCAGATGTAATCTAGCAATAGCTAGAGTAGCGTAGATATGTAAATATTATGTATCTAGTAGTGACGTAAAACCCTCTTTTGTATAAACAAGGGTAGTCTTTTGTAAATCCCAATTTTTGGAAAGTAATTGCGGGATGGTAATGTAATCAGCTAAGACTGAGTAATGTAATCAGCTAAGGCTGAATGATATAAACAATGTAGTGTTATACTACAAGTTATTAATCAATATAAGCCTCTTTTATGGAACATATTGAGTAATGAGTATGAGTTATTGTTTTATCCCAAATAATAACTAACTCACAAGAAGAAAGTAATAATGATATGTTGTTTTCTTAACAGCGAAATGCCGCCAAGAAGGGGACAACGAAATCAAGAAACTAATGTTAACCAACCAGAAGGTGGTCCGGTTAATCCAATGCAAGAGTTCGTTAATCTTTTAACGGCTGCATTTAATAGAACGGGGGCTAATGTACCCGTAATTCCTGGAGTAGTACGAGCTATTACTTTTAAGGACTTTAAAAGTGTAGGTCCGCCGGAGTTCAAGGGAACTACGGACCCTATAGAAGCCCAAACTTGGGTGAAAGAAATTGAGAAAGCATTTGTAATTACAAATGTGGAGGAGGGTCAAAAGGTTGCCTTTGCAACCTATTTGATGAAAGGAGAGGCCAACTTCTGGTGGGAGGCAAACCAGGCTAGGGCCGATATAGGAAACCTAACGTGGGAGAGGTTTAAGGAGATTTTCTTCGAGAATTATTTTCCCACGAGTATGCAATGGAGAATGGAAATGAGGTTTCTGGAATTGAAACAAGGGGATATGACAGTTCCCCAGTATGCCGCCAAGTTTAATGAACTGGCACGAATTGCTCCACATCAAGTGGACACTGAAGTGAGAAAGGCTAGAAGATTCGAGCAGGGCTTAAAACCCTGGCTCTATAGCCGAATCTCTGTGTTCCAAAGTACTTCCTTTGGAACCATATTAGAGAAGGCAATAATAGCCGAAGGTGGGAATGAGGCTTTAAGCCAGTACCATAAAGATAAGAAAAATAAAGGAAGAATTGATGGGGGAATTAAGACCGAAGGAGCCAGTGGTAGTGGCGACGGTCAGAAAAGAATGGGTTTTAACTCTGGGAATACCGGAGTGAAACAAGGCGATTCAAAAAGGAGGATGGAGGCCTGTAAAACCTGCGGGAAGACTCACTTGGGAGTCTGTCTCAAAGGAAAGGCCGTATGTTATAATTGTGGACAGGACGGACACATTTTGCCTAACTGTCCAAATCCGAAGAAAAATCACGGATGTTTTGTATGTGGATCAACTAACCACATAGCAAAGAATTGCCCGAAGAAGGGTATGGAAGGAAATAAGGGCACTAATAGTGGAAAGTTAGCTATTAGCGGTCCAGTTCAGCCGGGTATACCAATGGCCCGTACTTTTAATATGACAGTCCAAGATGCGGTGGCATCCGAGGACGTAGTTGCAGGTATTATCCCAATCAATAACATTAATGCATATGTGCTATTTGATTCGTGTGCTACTTGTTCGTTTATAGCATGTGATTTTGCTAGACGATTAGAATTATTTCCCGAAAAGTTGCCTATACCTGTGAACATTAAGGTAGCAAATGAAGAGATAATTCCTGTGGATAGTATTCATAGGAGTTGTTGCGTAGATATACGTGGATGTAAGTTATTGGTAGATTTAATACCGATAAGGTTGGGAGAATTTGATGTAATTCTCAGAATGGATTGGTTGATTAACCATGGAGCAATTATAGATTGCCAAAAGAAACGTGTGAGCATTAGGACATTGAAGCAACCTCATGTAGTATTCTACGGTAATAAATCACCGAGGAGATCGTGTTGTCTTACGATGACACAAACTAGAAAACTCTTAAGAAAGGGATGCGTGGGTTACTTGTGCCATGTTGTTGATACCCAGCGAGTGGGAACAACCATGGAACAAATACCTATAGTAAACGAATTCATGGATGTATTTCCAAGTGAGTTACCGGGTTTACCACCGGATAGGGAGATCGAATTTGTAATAGACATTGTGCCAGGAGCGGCACCAGTGTCAAGGGCACCGTACCGTATGGCGCCGGTGGAAATGAAAGAGCTAATGGTTCAATTACAGGAACTGTTGAATAGGAAGTACATTCAACCAAGTGTTTCCCTGTGGGGTGCACCGGTGTTGTTCGTCAAGAAGAAAGATGGATCGTTAAGACTTTGTATCGACTATCGAGAGTTGAACAAATTAACGATAAAGAATAAATACCCATTGCCCAGGATTGATGATCTCTTTGATTAGTTGAAAGGGGCAAAGTATTTTTCTAAAATAGATTTGCGGACGGGGTATCACCAGTTGAAGGTGAGGAAAGAGGATATACCAAAGACGGCATTCAGAACTCGTTATGGTCATTACGAGTTTCTGGTGATGTCATTTGGGTTGACGAATGCACCAGCTACATTTATGGACATGATGAACAGAGTGTTCAAATCATATTTGGACAAGTTTGTGGTTGTGTTTATTGATGATATTCTAGTATATTCAAAAACTCCAGAAGATCATGCTGAACACTTAAGATTAGTGTTGGAAACACTAAGAAAGGAGAAGTTATATGCGAAATTCACTAAGTGTGAATTTTGGCTGGAGAAAGTTCAGTTTTTAGGTCATGTCATTGATCAGGAAGGGATTTCAGTGGATCCAGCAAAGGTAAAAGCAGTGATGAACTGGGAACAACCGAAAACGCCGACTGAGGTGCGGAGTTTCCTAGGGTTAGCGGGTTACTATCGAAGATTTATCCAAGATTTTTAGAAGATAGCTACCCCGTTGACTAATTTAACAAGGAAGACGGTGAAATACGTATGGACGGATAAATGTGAAGACAGTTTTCAAGAACTGAAGAAAAGACTATCTAAAGCACCTGTTTTGTCATTGCCAGATGACACAGGAAATTTTGTAGTATATAGTGATGCTTCGCATAGAGGGCTTGGTTGCGTGCTCATGCAGCATGGCAAAGTCATTGCGTATACATCACGGTAGTTGAAGGATTATGAGAAAGTTTACCCTACTCATGATCTGGAACTGGCCGCAGTAGTATTTACCTTAAAGATATGGAGGCATTATCTTTATGGGGAGAATACAGACCATAGGAGTCTAAAGTATATCTTCACTCAGACCACCTCTCCCGTCCATTCTCTCTCCCGTTACCGTAAATTTCCATTTCTTTCCTTTTTTAATCTCCCTCCCAACCTCATCTACCGCTCCGCCCTTACCAAACTTTTCTGTTTACCCTTTCTGGTTTTCTACTCCTCCATCCTCCTGCTACCGTTCCCTCCCCTCCGTCGTCTACCACCTCACTTCCATGGTTAGCCATTCTCATCTCTCTGCTGGAAACTCCCTGAGCTCTGTCTCTAGGGATTTCTTTGCTGAATTTGGTGTCTCAAACCCAAATTCTCCCTCTCTTTCCTCTCCTTTGGTGCTCAGCAGTGCTGACATGGCTATCTCCGCTGACCTATCCCTCAACGTGGACTCGTTTGCAATGCTAGAATCAGACCCAAATCCTGTTGCTGTTGATCACAGCTCTGAAGACTCTACCTCATTTGCAAATGAGATAGAAAGCAACTTGGGTCAAGCTCTTACCTCTAATGTTTTTGAGATCTTCAAAGCTGCACAACACTTCTCTCAAAAGGATCGAGAGGAAGTTTTAATCGAAAGAAAGAAAAATGCAGATCTTATGGATTGCTTGTTGGCGCATGGACTCTCTGCTAGCGATATCAACGCTTTTGTTTCTGATGGAACACTAGCAAATACAGGTCAGGCCCACAAGATGTCTATTGGAAGTACTCAAAAAACTTCTGCTGCACTTCTGCTAGCGCCTTGCTCTGTTTCTGGCCAGTCTATCCTTGGCAAACCTCTGGACCCTAATCCCTCTGCTATAGCTGCTATTAAACCTGCTGCATCTCCGGTTGAGCAAGGTAAAAACCCTCTTTTAAACCCTGGTCCACCTAAATCCTGGTGTGAGGTGGTCTCTACTAGCTCCGGAAGACCTTCCCGCTCTCTTTCTTACCACCCTCCCTTATCCGAAGATGGTCCGATTCTAGTCAAACCTCCCACTGATGTGCTCAAACTTGGAAATCAGCTCTGGTCTTCCAGCCTTGTGGGTTATTTCTTACACTCAAACATCCCCTTCAAGGTTGTTGAACCCATTGCCAAATGCCTTTGGGGCAACATGGGTCTCACAAGTGTCTTTCTCCATAGCAAAGGCTACTATATTATCAAATTCAAATCTGTCTCTGCTAGGGACAATGTCCTTGCCTCGGGTCCTTGGCACTTCGCCTCAAAAGTGATTGTCCTACAACCTTGGAAGGAAGGAGTTGAATTTTCAAAATCTGATCAGCTCAAAATTCCCATTTGGGTAAAGCTTAGCCAAATCCCTCTTTCTTACTGGTCTGATGAGGGTATTAGCTACCTTGCTAGTGCCATAGGTAGGCCTCTGTTTACAGATGAAATGACTTCCAAGCATGACTTAATGCACTTTGCCAGAGTCTGCATTGAAGTCCAAGCTTCATTCTCCTTTCCTTCCTCTATCAATGTTGTTGTTCTTAATGAAGAAACTTCTGAAGACATTATTGTCCCGGTTAGTGTTGAATACCAGAATAGGCCACCATCATGCCCCTCCTGTAAAGTATTTGGCCACTCTCCTTTGAAATGCCCCAAATCCAACTTTAAATTGGTGCCCAGAACAATTGCTCAACCTGACTCTGCTCCCAAACCTGCTGACGGCACTTCGGCCTCTGGCCCCTTACTTCCCTTACTTCCCACTCCTGCTCCTGATGCTGTCAAAAATCCTCATGCTGGTACTCATGCAAATGACTGGGTAACTGTCTCCCGAGGTGCCAAAGTTGGAAATAACCCGACTCCTTCTCTTCCTATCTTGGCCTCGCCTAACTCCTTCTCCCCCATTGCAAGTGCTATTGTCTCTGATGCTCTCTCTCCCTCTGACCTGGATTCACCCCCTATAAACTGCCCTATATTGAACAAGCTAATTGCTATAGATGAGAAGGAGGGCAAGGACCTGAAGCATAAGCAAAGATCTGGGCTGGACCCTTCTCAAGATGCTAAGCGTAAGAACAAAGGCAAGGGCCATGGGGGAAAAACCTCCTGCTAACCACTACTCCCCTTATTTTTCTATGTTAATGTTAGCGACATATAATATTAGAGGTCTTAATAAAAAGCCAAAGCAGGCTTATGTTAAACAGTTAATTCTAGATAATAGCATCTCCCTCATTGGTCTGTTGGAAACCAGAGTCAAGCAGCATAAAGCTAGTAGAATCTCAAATAATATTTGTAGGAACTGGACTTGGTTTTATAACTATGATTACCACTATAATGGCAGAATTTGGGTTGGTTGGAACCCCAATATCTGGCAAGTGGATATCCTTTTTGTATCCTCCCAAGTTATTCATTGTAACATCAAGCATTTAGCCAATGACTGTACTTTTTTGGGTTCTTTTATTTATGGTTTGAATTCTATATCTGAAAGGAAGAACTTATGGGCTGAATTATCCTCTCTTAGTTCCTCTCTCAACTGGTGTGTCCTGGGTGACTTCAATGCTATCAGCAACCTTAGTGAAACTGACAGGATTGAAACCGATTGGGACTCTGGTATGGAGGATCTCAAAGAGTGCCTGCAGAACCTTGAAATGGTTGACATTAGGGGCATTGGTCCCTTCTACACTTTGGTGGAACTGTCAAATTGAAAATCCAATCCATAAAAAACTTGATAGAGCTTTGGGAAATGCATCATAGCTCAACTCATTTTCCCTTGCCCAAGCTACCTTTGCCCCCAGAGGAATGTCTGACCACTCTACTGTCATGCTTAACCTTGGCATTCCGGCTTTAAGGTCAAGGAAGCCTTTCCAGTTCTTCAACCACATGATTCTCTTGGATGGCTTTCATGAATGTGTATCTTCTGCCTGGATGCAACCCGACCTAGGTAACCCCTTTCATATCCTAACTGCCAAGCTTAAGAGAACGAAAAGAGCCTTAGCTACCTTCAATAAATCCATTGGAAATCTATCATCTTCTGTTAAGGAAGCAACTTCAAACCTTCACAGAGTTCAATCCCTGCTCTCCAACGGGCCACTCGATCTGGATCTCATCTCCAAGGAGCAGAGCTGCCTTCAGGTTCTTTGGAATTCCTTGGCTCTAGAGGAAACTCTTATCCACTAGAAATCTAGAGCTACCTGGCTTGCTACAGGGGATAGAAACACCAAATTTTTCTCCAATCTGGTGAAAAGCAGGTGGAACACAAACAAAATCATTTCTATTTATAGCTCTTCTGGCGATCTGGTTTAGGGGCAGGAGGAGGTTGAAAATGTGGCTGTGAATTATTTCAAAGATCTGTTCAACTCCCAGCACCTACCCCCTTCAGCTGATTTGGAAAATTATGGAGTTCTCCCTACCAAACACATAACTGTCTCTCAAGCTGCCATCCTTTCGGCTCCTATCACAGCTACTGAGGTATTCAAAGCTCTCAGTGGTATGAAGAGAAACAAGAGTCCAGGCCCGGATGGTTTTAACGTGAATTTCTTCACTCACTGCTGGGACATTGTTGGTGAAGACTTCACAAAAGCTGTTTTATTCTTCTTCTCTTCCTGCCGAATGCCCCGAGGTGTAAACTCAACTGCCATTGCTCTTATCCCAAAGTGCTCAAATCCCTCTCTCATGTCTGATTTCAGACCAATAACATGTTGCAATACAATCTACAAGTGCATATCAAAAATTCTTGCTGACAGACTCAAATTGGTCCTCCCCTCTATTATTGATAAGGCACAGTCTGCTTTCATCAAAGGAAGAAGCATAAGCGACAACATATTCCTTGCCCAGGAGCTATTCCGAAACTACCACCGGAAATCTGGTCCTCCTCGCTGTGCCTTAAAATTGACCTAAGGAAAGTGTTTGACACGATAAATTGGGACTTCCTAATGGGCACCCTCAAATCCTTCCATTTTCCCTCTCAATTCCTAGACTGGATTTACTCCTGCATTTCCACTGCTATGTTTTCAGTCAAGGTCAATGGCTCCCTTGCTGGATACTTTGGTAGTACTCGAGGCCTAAGGCAAGGTGACCCCCTCTCCCCCCTACTTGTTTGTGCTAGTAATGGAAATGCTCTCCCTTAAACTCAACTGGGGTTCAAAACAATCTGGGTATCTTCACCACTGGCGCACTAAAGCCAGCGACATATCTCATCTCCTTTTCGCTGATGACATCTTAATCTTCTGTCATGCCAACCTTCAAACCATTTCCATAATACATTCATGTATCCATTCCTTCTCCCTATTCTCCGGTCTCATTCCTAATATTCATAAGAGCCAATGTTTTCTAGCCTGCGAAGACCCTGAAACAAAAGCTTCCATCCTATCTTTCCTGGGCTTCACTCATGGTACTTTCCCCACCAGATTTTTGGGTGTCCCCCTAATCTCTTCTAAGCTTTCATACCAGGATTGTATTCCTCTTATCCATACAATCACACAAAGAGTCTCTTCATGGACTGCTACTGCCCTTGCTTATTCTGGTAGGGTCCAACTCATAAAATCCGTGCTCTTCGCAATACAATCGTATTGGAGTACTCATTTCCTATTGCCTAAAGCAGTCATTAGAGCCATTCAGTCTATTCTTTGTCGATTCCTCTGGAAGGGAACCTCCCTTACTCCCTATGGTGCTAAGGTTGCATGGCAAAACATCTCACTCCCTACTGAGGAAGGGGGTCTGGGCATTAAAAGTCTCCTGGATTGGAATAAATCCCTTCTTCTACTACATCTAACCCATGTTTTGCAGATTAACACTAAATCACTATGGGCTAAGTGGGTGCAGACCACTGTTCTTCTTGAGAAATCTGTTTGGCAGATAGAAATCCCCACTGATTGTTCATGGATTTGGAGACAACTACTAAAGCTCAGGCCCATTGCTCTTCAGCATCTTGAATACGTTGTTGGCTCTGGAGAAACCTTCAATCTATGGTACGATCCCTGGCTCAATGGTTCTGCCATCAACCCCAGCAGTACCTTGCTCTCAAATTCAGGCCTAACCGTTTCAGCCACAGTCAGGGACATTATGAATTCCTCCTCTTGGCACCTTCCCCTATCCAACCATCATGAGGTAATTCTCCTCCGGCAACTAGTACAATATGTTCCCTTCCCCTCTGCATCCATGGACTGTATCCTTTGGGACTCAATGGATATCAGCTGCATTAAAGCAAGATATATTTGGGGAAGCATCAGGATCAGGAAACAGGCTGTTCAGTGGCACACAATTCTCTGGCATAGACTGCATGTGCCGAGGTACTCTTTCATGCTCTGGCTTGGATTTCATGGAAAGCTCCAAACAAATGACATCACTCGAGCCTATACAGGAAGGACCTTCAACTGTCAGCTTTGCAACAAGCACCCTGAAACTTTTTCACATCTTTTCTTCATCTGTGAATACTCCACTGTCATTATAAAAGCGACATTCCAACCGGGTGGATGGCTCTCATTACCCCTGGACTGGACTGGACTCACTGACTTTATCTCATCCTTCCAAGGAAGGAACCTATCAAAACATATCCTCAGCCTCTCTCTGGCTGTTTCTTTCTATAAGATATGGGAAGTAAGAAACAAAAAGCTCCACAATGGGACACTCATTCCTCCAAGATGTCTTGCTACTGATGTGATTAGTATCATTAAATCTAGATTATCTACTAATTCATCCTTTCTCAAAGTTGCCAACTATTGCCAATACTACTGTATTTGGCTTAGGACAACGATCTAATGCGTGTCAGGTGCTATGACTGGTTTGGCTTAACGGACTTGGGTCTGCTGTGTTGGCTGTTGCTGTGTTTCTACCTTGTTTTTTAGTCCGTTACTGGGTTCGGCTTTATGCCAATAAAGGTCTGGGAAGACACCTGGGCTTAGCATCCTGGTTCGGTTCGGGGTTCGGCAACTTGTCCTCGGGACGCTGGGGATGTTGGTTTTGGCTACGGGGTTCGGTTTATATGGTTCGGCCCTTCGGGGTTCAACCCCTTGTCTTCGGGATGCTGGGGGACGATGGTTTCGGACTTCGGGGTTGGGTTGGAAAATTAGCTTCCATGGCAGTTCGGCAGTTCGGCTTCCGTGGCAGTTCGGCTTCCTCAGCGGTTTGGTTCAGCTATTGCTTCTGTTCGCTATGAATTCAGTAGCATTTCCAGTCCGGTACTGGGTTCAGCTCCTTGGCCAGTATTGACATCCTGGTTCCGTTTCGTGGTTCAAAATC
Source organism: Panax japonicus (assembly GCA_020205505.1). NCBI lineage: Eukaryota > Viridiplantae > Streptophyta > Magnoliopsida > Apiales > Araliaceae > Panax > Panax japonicus. The sequence goes on from CM035105.1 coordinate 22,522,394, forward strand.
TTGTCTTCGGGACGCTGGGGATGCTGGTTTCGGCTTCGGGGTTCGGTCCTTATGGTTCGGCCCTTCGAGGTTCAGCCTCTTGTCTTCGGGATGCTGGGGATGCTGGTTCCGGCTTCGGGGTTGGGTCTCCTATTGGCACTCGTAATTCTTCCTATGCCTCAGCTTTCTCTTCTGCTCCTGCTTCAGTTCAGCTCGGTCTTCGGCTACATCCTTTTGGCTGCCTGGTTCCAACGGTTTGGTTGTTAAAGTTGTTTAAGTTCCCATGCTTGTTTTTTCTATTGTCCTGCTTAGTACTGCTCCTTGTTCTTTCTTTCATTTGGCTTGGCTGTTTGTCTTTGTTGTCCACTTTGGGGGTTGTCCCGTGTGGTTCTACCAAAGCTTCTGGGGTATGCCCTTAGCAATTGTATTATCTCTTTTCTTTTTTTCTTTTTTTTTTTTGCTAACAAGGTGTTTCCCAACCCGCAGGTCAGACTAATCACCCGGGCCGGACACCACCCTTTGGGCTTGCGCACCAGCTTGCACTGGCAGTCCGTGGCCACGCGAATATAAATTCACACTTGAGGCAGGCGGGACTCGATCCCAGGATGTCCGGGTCTACGGCTCACCCCAGGTCGAAGCTTACCGCTGCGCCAAGTGCTGTGGTTGTATTATCTCTTTTCCTTCCAATATACAAACAAACTTAGCAAAAAAAAAAAAAAAGAAAGCCAGTGTAGTTGCCGACGCCTTAAGTAGGAAGGGTCGGGAAAAGTTGTCTATGTTAACGGCTCAAAATGAGTTAATAACAGAGATGGCTAGGATGGAAATAGAAGTGAAGATGCCGAGTGAATCGGGGCAGATACTTTTTACCACGGAGAGACAATCTACCATTGTAGAGAGGGTCAAGGAGGTACAACTCAAGACTGATGAGTGTAACAAATGAAGAAGCAGTTATCCGATAAAGGAGATGATAAGTATAGTCTTGATAATGAAGGATTATTAAGATTTGAAGGAAGAATTTGGATTCCGAATGAGACGGAATTAAAGGAGCAAGTGTTACAAGAAGCTCATAGTTCAAGGTAGTCGATACATCCTGGTAGCACTAAGATGTATCAAGACCTTCGATAGAGTTTTTGGTGGCCAAACATGAAAAGGGAAATAGCAGAGTATGTAAGTAGGTGTTTGACTTGTCAAAAAGTTAAGGCCGAACATCAACGACCCAGTGGCTTGCTACAGTCATTGGAGATTCAAGAATGGAAATGGGAGCATATCTCGATGGATTTTGTGGTAGAACTTCCAACAACGTCAAAATGGTACGATTCTATTTGGGTAATAGTCGACCGATTGACGAAATCGGCTCACTTCTTACCAATTAGGGTCAAGTATAACTTAGACCAGTTAGCTAAACTTTATGTCAAGGAAGTTATTTCCAGACATGGAGTACCGATATCGATTGTGTCAGATCGTGATCCACGATTCACATCGAACTTCTGGAGAAGTTTGCAAGAACAGCTGGGATCACAGTTAAAGTTAAGCACGGCTTATCATCCACAAACTGATGGGCAGAGCGAGAGAACAATTCAGACGTTAGAAGACATGCTGAGGTCTTGCATCATGGATTTCAAGGGTAGTTGGGATGATCACCTACCACTGGTAGAATTTGCTTATAACAACAGTTATCATGCAAGCATAGGTATGCCGCCTTATGAAGCTCTGTATGGAAGAAGATGCAGAACACCATTGTGTTGGGATGAAGTGGGAGAACGCCGGATGCTAGGACCAGAATTGGTACAGCAAACAGCGGATATAGTAAGGTTAATTCGGATGCGTCTCGTCACGGCTCAAGACAGACAGAAGAAGTATGCGGACTCACATCGATTAAATCGAGAGTTCGAAGTAAGTTCGTATGTGTTTCTGAAGGTATCTCCCTGGAAAGGAAAGATACGCTTTGGAAAGAAAGGAAAGTTAAGTCCAAGGTTTATAGGACCTTTTGAAATATTAAACCGGGTGGGAGAGGTAGCTTATAAGATAGCATTACCTCCAGACCTAGAAAGAATACATAACGTGTTTCACGTATCTGTATTACGTCCGTATAAGCCGGACTATAAGCACGTAATCGAGTATGAGCCGATTCATATCGAGAAGGATTTAACATATGAAGAATCGCCGGTTCAAATCATCGATAGAAAGGAACAAGTTCTGAGGAACAAAGTAATACCATCAGTGAAGGTGTTATGGAAGAACCATGATGCTGAAGAAGCAACGTGGGAGTTAGAAGAAAAGATGAAGAAAAATTTTCCTCATTTATTTGAAAAAAAAAACGAGATTATGAGGACAAAATCTTTATAAGGGGGGAAGAATGTAACGACCGAGAAATTCGGATTTTAATGTAAGATGATTTTATTAGATTAAATAATAATAAAATTATATTATGTGGGATATCAAGATGGTTGTCGTTTTGTAACCTATTGATATTGGAATATCGTAGTATTTGAGCTATGTGAAGGATTTAAGGTGTTTGAATTTCCAAGACGAAAATAAAAGTTTTCCGAGAAATTTTCCGAAAAACACTATTCATCGATATTTGCTCTGGATTTATTTTTGAATTTCCGAGAAATACGTAATGGTAGAATATTAAAGTAAGACGGATTATGTAATAATAATCTAGTTATGGAAAACGTAATATTTCGCTTGCGGACTTAAATCGAGAACGTAAGGAAATAAAGAACTATTGCGTTAAGGAATGATGGTATGATACGTGAGTATTGTACAAGGAATGGAAACGAGTATAATACAAAGTATTATATGAGTTTGTAAGAAGAATGCATTATCGTATATAAATTCTATATGAATTAGAATACGAGAATAATACATAAACTATATGTATTTGTATTATGACTTAGTAATGGACTTGGAAGATTGTTTATAATTGTTACAAGCCCAAGTGAATTAAGGGTTAAGGCCCAACTTATGAATTAATAAACATATGAAGGTTTGTTAAGCAAAGCCCAATGTTCATTTAATCTAAGCCCAAGCTAAAGTTCATTGGATTGTGTGATCCATGGAGCAAACCATAGTGATATGGATAAAGTGTGGTTATCAAGATAAGTGATAACCAAGATAAGTGATGACCAAGTAAAGGTGGTGCTCAAGATAAGTAATGACCAAGTAAATAAAGTAGGGACCAAGCAAAGGATATGAGTGGTGTTGGTCAATTAATGAATAGTAAGGAGGTGGATTGTGTAAAGACTAATCTACCCCAAGCCTTGCAAGTTCTATAAATAGAGAAGCATGGCAAGTCATTTGCTAGTTATTCAAATTAATCCAATCACTCTCTCTCAAAGTGCTTAAGTGTTAGGAGAATTAAGTTGCAAGTAAGTTATTCCATAAGTCAAGAAGAAGAAGAAGCTACTTACTAAAGACTTCAAATGTAAGACTCCTTCTCCAATTATCTTCTATCTCTAACATGATAGGTTGATAATAAAAGCTTGGATTAAGGAACATGAATGATAAAAAAAGAAAGAAGTATGTATAAGTAATGAACTTAAGCCACATAAGTTGGTAATAAGTCATTTAAGATAGCATAAGTTGTAAACTTATGTGAATGCATGATGAACTTGTGATAGGTTTATTAATGAAAGTATATGTATATACATCAACTTGTAAGAACATATGTATCAAGAATACATAAGTAAAGTTATATGATGAAATCATGTATGGATGATGATTAAGAACTTTAATTGTCATAAGTTATGAATGATAAGTTCATAAGTAGTTTTGAAAGTTATCAAGTATAAGCTTACAATGAGATAAGTTAAAATCCAACCATGAGTATAAATATTTGGAATAAGGATGTTAAGATGTTCACATTATGAATGTAATTCATTGGTAGTGTTGAACAGGTTCTAAGAACGAAGAATTGCCGGAAATCGCACGATTAGACGATAATCATCGAATTCGTAAATTTCCCGGAATGGAAGTCAAATTTTGAGTTTGAGTTCGAAAATGTTATTTTCCAATGGACACAAGTCATGTTTGTCATTTAAGAGTTGCGGAATTGAAAATGGACGAATTCCGACTTAGAACGAAGAAACGAGCGTTTAACGTTCACGAACGTTTATCGTTTTAGTTAAAAATGAACCAATAGGTGAATTTTTAGCAAACAAAGTCAAATAGATAAAATTCTTGCATGAACGCGTAGATTACGTAATTTGTGAACCGTAGGCTTTTGAACGAGCCAATTCGGACTTAAAACGAAGAAGTTATGCGTCCGGGAAGTTCACAAAAATTAAAAGTTAGAAAAATTTTCTGGTGCACAGAGTTGGCGCCGCGGCGCCAACCCTAAGCTTTTTGGTCACACCGCAGCGCGACATCTGGGACTCGGCTACTGCTAACTTGCCCCGCAGCGCGAGTTGCAAGAGTAATGCCCGCGCCGCAGCGCCAGGCACAGAACTTGGACAGTAAAGAATAAAAATGAAGGGAAAGGAAGGGGATGGTAGGAGATTGAACTAAACCTACCTTAAACAACTTAAAGTAACATTGTTGGGACATTGTTAAGACTTAAAAGTAATGAAGAATGGTTAATATAACCAAGTCGAATGAATGTAAAGCGAACGATAAGTCGAAACGCATAAGAATGAAATCTAATCTATAATTAGATTGAAATGAAGGGTAAGATATATTCAGATACATACTTGATTATATGTGACCTAATGTAAGGCGTTATGTGATCATGTATTGTAGAGACTTGAAAGACTTGAATGTAAAGTAAAATACACAGTAGCAGACGCTAAAGGCAAGTATTCTAACTCTTGTTTCAGTTCAATCTGAACAAGTTTATGATGTTCATGTATCCTTTCGCATGAATTGAAGTATAATGAAGTTAAAGACAGTTTCTTTGGCTAGACTTAACATATTGAGTGGATTATTGATAATCTGTTCATCTGTTATCAAATGCTAGTATCTTTTGTCAACTACTGATAGTTTTCAAAAGAAGACTGAATTGTTAAACGAATGTTTTGTCGGTAAAACGACAGGCACGCGAGGTTGCCAAATGATTAAACAAACATACGTTTAATGGATGTAGTGTTGATCAACACAAAGTACAATAGGCTGATCACCTAGAAGTGCTCGTAAGTAATATCGGGCTTACGGACTTAGGTCCGGGTTGTCCTTTTCAAAGAAAGAATGAATACTCAAGGTCTTTGACCGGAGTGAATGTTTTACTGAATTTATTCATTGTGAAACATTTTGAAAAGAAAGATGAATTGCTATTTTGAATCATCAATAGTACTTCATAGCTATTGTTCAGTTATCGAAGATATATGATTCATATGTATCAAGCATGTTGTTATTGAAATTGTTATACTTGCTGAGCTAGTCATGCTCACTCTTGCTTGAACCATATGAATGCAGCTAAGACTGAACGTCCTGAAGGATCAAATAAGGATAAAGGAAAAGCTAAGGCAGATTATTAAGCTGTCATGTAATAGTATAGGTCTATTGTTGTAATGTAATGAATATTATGACAAGAGAACCTTTGTAATGGGTTTAGAACTTAGGAAATGTAAATATTGAATTAAATATATATAAGTTATGTTCATTCTTTGAGACTTTCAATTGAATGAATGTATGAATGTTTGTACAGTATAGCACCATCTGTCGGGTTGTAAGATACCCGGATTTGGGGGCGCTACAGCAACACGTAATAACACATGATCTCCAATATTAAATTCCACATCCTTTCGATGAAGATCAACATAACTTTTTTGTCGATCTTGTGAGGTTTTTATACGTTGTCGGATCGTTTGAATATTTTCCGTAGTCATACGTACCAACTCTGGTCCCAACAACATTGCTTCACCCACCTCATCCCAGCATACTGGAGAACGACACTTTCTTCCATACAACGCCTCAAATGGAGCCATGCCAATACTTGCTTAATAACTGTTGTTATAGGAAAACTCCACCAATGGTAGGAACTTATCCCAACTTCCCTTGAAGTCAAGGACACAGAGTCTTAATAGATCTTCAAGTGTTTGAATGGTCCTCTCCGACTGCCCATCCGTCTGAGGATGATATGCCGAGCTAAATCATAAATTTGTGCCCATAGCTTTTTGCAAACTAACCCAAAATCTTGAAGTGAATCTTGGGTCTCAATCAGAAACTATGGATACTGGCATACCATGCAGTCTTACAATCTCGTTTATGTACATACGAGCAAGACGCTCAAGTGTATAAGTTGCTCGTATAGGTAGGAAATGAGCAGACTTGGTCAATCTATCAACAATGACCCAAATTGCATCTATTCCTTAAGAAACCTTGGGAATACCAGTAACGAAATCCATGGTAATGTGTTCCCACTTCCATTCTGGAATTTCAAGTCGTTGCAATGGACCTTTTGGTAATTGATGCTCCGCCTTGACTCGTTGACAAGTTAAACACCTTGAGATAAATTCTGATATCTCTCTCTCTTCATATTGCTCCACCAAAATGTATGTCGAAGATCACGATACATTTTGGTACTCCCAGGATGGATTGAAAACGGTGTGTTGTGCGCCTCCATCATAATTTTATACTTTAAATCAGGGTCGTTAGGAACACAAAGTTTGGAGTTTACTCGAAGTATTCCTTCCTCATCGATTCTTGCTTCCGGTATCGCACCTTCATGCACTTTCTTCTTCATACGCATTAGCTCCAGGTCTGTAGCTTGAGCTGCTTTAACTTTATTGATTAAAATCGGTTCTACTCGTATGTTTGCCATCATCATGTGGGTCCCTGGAGTCTTTATCTCTAACTCCATCATTTGTAAGTCATACAAAATGGGCCGTTGCGTTGACAATATTGCACTCGTACCCTCATATGATCTTCTACTCAGTGCGTCAGCTACCACGTTCGCTTTTTCAGGATGGTATTGGATGGTATGATCATAATCTTTCAATATTTCAAGCCAACGTCGTTGTCGCATGTTGAGTTCCTTTTGGGTGAAGAAATATTTGAGGCTTTTATGATCCGTGTAGATATCCACCTTCTCTCCATACAGGTAATGCCTCCAAATCTTAAGCGCAAAAACGACAGCTGCCAACTCTAGATCATGAGTAGTGTAATTCCTCTCATATTCTTTGAGTTGTCGTGAGGCATAGGCTATGACTTTCACATGTTGCATGAGAACACATCCTAACCCTTTGTCTAAAGCATCACTGTAGATGACAAATCCCCCCGAGCCAGATGGTATTGTCAGAATAGGTGCTAAAATGAGTCTCCTCTTGAGTTCTTGAAAACTCTTCTCACATTCCTCACTCCAACCGAACTTTATATCTTTTCGAGTCAGCTGAGTTAATGGAGTAGCAATTCGAGAAAATCCTTCCACGAATCTCCGATAATAACCAGCTAATCCGAGAAAGCTACATACTTCGGTCACTGATTTAGGTTGCTCCCAGCTTTGAATAGCTTCAATCTTTGCTGGGTCAACAGATATTCCATGACTTGATATCACATACCCAAGGAATGCAACTTCCTCAAGCCAGAACTCGCATTTCTTCAACTTGGCATTTACCTTGTTTTCACGAAACTTTTGGAGTATCAGCCTCAAGTGTTGCTCATGATCTTCACGGCTTTTGGAATATATGGGGATGTCATCAATAAAGGCGACCACAAAATGATTCAAATATTCCTTGAATACTCGGTTCATCATATCCATGAAGGCAGCAGGAGCATTAGTCAATCCAAAAGACATAACTAAGAATTCATAATGCCTGTACCGAGTTCTGAAGGCAGTCTTTGGAATATCCTCAGTTTTAACCTTCAGCTGATGATATCCAGAACGAAGATCGATCTTTGAAAAAAATTGTGCTCCTTGTAACTGATCAAACAGGTCATCAATACGTGGCAATGGGTACCTATTTTTGATGGTGACATGATTCAACTCCCGATAATCAATACAAAGTCGCATACTCCCATCTTTCTTCTTCACGAATAGAACATGAGCACCCCAAGGAGACGTACTAGGATTAATGAAACCAATGTCTAACAATTCCTGCAATTGGGTCTTTAACTCCTGAAGTTCAATAGGAGCCATTCGATATGCGGCTTTGAAAATGGGTTTTGTACCGGGTTCAAGGTCGATACAAAATTTAACTTCACGCTCTGGGGGTAGGCTAGGAAGTTCTTCAGGGAATACATCAGAAAATTTATTAACAATAGAAATATCCTTCAAATCTGACGTATTTTTGTTTAAATCCGTGACATGAGCTAAGAAAGCTTGACATCCATTTTTCAATAAACGAATAGCTATATGTCTTGAGATGACCGTGATTGATTTTAATGGTTTGGTCGCTTGAATTCGCATAATAGGTTTATTAAGAATATGAAAGCTAACAACCTTACTAAAACAATCAATTTTAGCATGATGAGTAGTTAACCAATCAATCCCTAGAATCACGTCAAATGCAAGTATTTTTAAGGAGATTAAATCGACAGATAACGTACGGTTACCGATTTGAATCAAACAAGACTTATAAACAGTGGATGTAATGAAGGTTTCTCCTAATGGAGTTTCAACAGATAAGTCAAAGTCTAATTTCTCCGGAGTCAAATTTAAACGTTGAGCGCAAGTAGGAGAAATAAAATAATGGGTATAACCGGTATCAAATAAGGTATAGACTTCACTAGAGTTTATGATAAGCTTACCCGTGATAACCTCATTCGGGTTCCTTGCTTTCTGGGAGGTCACAATAAATCCTCTCCCTTGCACAACCGGCTTTGACTTTTCTAGGATGGCCTTTGGTGCCTCCATCCTAGCTGAACTTGTCTTCGGTGAACGACAAAATCGGGCTAGGTGACCTTCTCTTCCATAATTATAACACGCTTTGGATGGCATCACGCAGTTTGGACTGATATGTCCCTCCCCTCCGCATTTGAAGCATATGATAGGTGGTCGTTCTCCTTCCTTAACCACGGTTGCTGATGCTGACGTCTTTCCACTATTGTTAAATCTCCTTTTCTTGAAATGTCCATTTTTACTGTCTTGGCCATGATTACCACCGAAGTGGTTACCATTTATTATATGTTGATTCCCTCCACGTTTGTTGTCACCACTTCGATGACTGATACCACTGGTATTTTCATGTTGTCGGCTGCTTTCTCTTGGTTGCGTTGACTCGTTACCGCGCTCCAATAACTGAGCCCTATTTACAACATCTGAGTACAAACAAAGTTTATGAGAAATAAGATATTGACGTATCTCCGGTTTCAAACCTCTTAAAAACATTTGTGTCATTCGCTCCGCATTATCGACTAAATGGGATGCAAACCAGGATAACTCCGCAAATTTTAGCCTCGTATTACGACACGGTCATATTGTTTTGCTCCAACTTGATAAACTCCACCTCTTTCATGTGACGAATACTTTCGGGAAAGTACTTGTCGTTGAATAGCTCTTGGAACTTCTCCCAAGACATCTTGAGTGCGTAAGGCTGGGTACATTTTATAGATTCCCACCAGTAATCTGCCTCTTCACGCAACATGAAGGTGGTGAAGGGAACCTTTTGCTCCTCAGAGCATCCCAAGACATCAAATATCTTGGTGATCTGCTTTATCCACGCTTCCGCCTTAAGTGGTTTTGGCTCTCCAATAAACTCGGGTGGTCCCAGCTCCTTGAACTTTTTAGCGGTAACCGTCCGAGAGTTTCCAGTGTTTCCACCTACATTTTGGACAGGATCCGCTCTCGCCTGATGTTGCATGAATTGTATAAAGCCTCTGAACATTCCATCGTTCATCATTTGGTCAGTGTTGTTGTTTGCATGAGGATTGTCGCCTTCCTGATGCACATTATCCTGATTGTTGATCTGTGGAGACTCAACGGTCTCTTGTGCTCCATTACTATTGTCAATATTCTCGGATGCCATTTTCAAATACTGCCATAAAAAATAAGGATTAATTAACATGCAACATATTATCCATATACTCTGACCAACCAATTAAATCCAAATAACTTAGGTAGGTCATACTAGCAAAGGAATTCCCCGTCTCTCCCCTCCTAGTTCTAGTCTCACATCTTAGCCGGGGATCATATCCCTAAGCTTTGATACCAACTGTGACGCCCCCAAAATAGGTATACATCACCTATTCTGAGTCGTTAAATACATGGTATAGAAAACAAATACAACTTAATTATACAACTGTCGTGTATAGTACGACAAAACATAAGCTGTGAGATTTAATACAAATATTGTTGTCTAGACAATATACAAACTCAAATTCAATATTATTACATTTATTTTCCACTATTTCACTGAATAGTGAGGACTACTAATGGTATCATCTGGTCCGTCACTCCGTTCCCTACTAGTCCCTACTACATTCTCATTTTCTGAAGAGAACAATAAAAGTAAAAGGGTGAGCTCAACTAGCCCAGTAGGAAATATTATGACTAAGATAATGCGAAATATATTATCGTTAGCATTCAATAATGTTAAACTGATACAATATAACAACCATCAAGTCAAGTAGAGAATAAAATCTACTATCTTTTATGATTTAGAAGGTTTTTCATCACTTTTATCGCTGGGACTCAGCTTAATAAATAATCCACATCATCGAATCACCCCTGCACTACGGCCAATGATATTCTTTAGTATCACGACCACAATTATCCATGCACTACGGGCCAAGAATATTTGTGTATTCAATAATGGTCATGATCATGCCAATAACTGTCCATCAATGCACTACGGGCCAATGAGGACTTTTTCCACATCATTTGTAACATTACGGTCATGATTACACTGAATAATCCCTGGTCATAATCATACCAAGTCCATCTATGCACTATATAGGCCACAGATGACTTTCAACAAAATATAAACATGAGGATGATGACAATGATATAAGAATTCAATAAAACAAGTTCAAGAACTAATTTATCCAGGAACTAATAACGTCGAAATTGTCAACATGATACTGCTTTGTAAAGTAAAATTCAAGAATTCTCAGAAGAATATTTCAATGAAAAGATACTGGATGAAGCACAAATATCAAGGATATTCCACTAATTTCATGGAGTATAGAAATCAAAACTTTAACCAACTGAGTATAATAAGGAATGGAATAACAAAAGAAATCACCAGGCATGCGATAGACCGCAAAAGCAGGTTATTCCAACAGAATAATAAATAATGGAATTAGGTCCGGCGTAAAACGCACAAACAGGATATTCCAACAGAATAATAAAGACGGAATCAGGTCCGGCATAAAACGCACAAACATGATATTCCAAAAGAATAATAAAGACGGAATCAGGTCCGGCGTAAAACGCACAGACATGATATTCCAACATAATAATAAAGACGGAACCAAGTCCGGCGTAGAACGCACAGACAAGATGTTCTAACAGAATGATAAAAGAGTGGAACAACAGAAGAATTTCACCAAGTATAGGGTAGCCCGCATATACAGATTATTCCAACTGAATAATAAAGAATGGAATAACAGAAGTTCTCTTTATGGATAAAAAAGAAATGATACTCCCTACCTTAGAAAAACTGGATACTGGAATAGTGAAGTAGCAGACTTCTCTTCTTCTTTCTATAATTTCTCTCTATAATAATTTCTCTAAAGCTTTTGTGAATTGGTGAGAAATGAAGGAAGATTGAGCTTCTATTTATAGAAAAATATAGTTTCGATAATTGCACGTTTTGGGCTCGAAAAATTACAGTACAATACCTCCAACTTTTCCTTTATTTTTAATTTAGTCATGGAAGTATTATCAAACTTACACCACCTCCCCTAATAGTAAATAATGTGATTCAATAGTAAATTATGTGAATCAATAGTTCTAGACATGTGAAAATACGAATTACAGTATAGTCTATACCTCTATTTTTAACTTAGTCATGCAAGTATTATCAATCTTGAACAAAATCCCCTAATAATAACAAGAATGTGAAACAATAGTATACACATGTGAACAAATATTTATAATTATGTGAAATAATAGCAATTAATTACTCATTTATCCGGTTAAATACCCGATTGGTTAATATAACCTCCAGACATCAATTATTATCGAAATAATTGTTGATTTTCACTGACACAAATAATTACAACACAATGAAACCATTTTTATCAAAAATATAAAATTTGAAATTTTGAAGTTTGACTTTCCCGAAAAAGTCAACTGTTGACTTTTTGACCAAATAGTTAATTCTGAAAAATTTTGTGTTTATAGACTACTTTTACTAATTTCATCATTCCGGACTCAAATATCATGTCCACATCTCCAAATTCAACTCCGAACACAACTTCAATTTTAATAACATTCATCATTAATATTATAACTCACAATATTTATCAACCAGGTCGTTCCCAGGAAATAGGGGGCTTTCCAATAAGGATTTCTCCCTATTGGCGCGCAATTAAATGACCAAACCTCTCCTTGACAAAACTTCTAGACATTGTAAATATTGCAATTTAATAATATGAATAACTTTGTCGTCTCAATTATTGATTTAATAAAATAACATATTATGCAGATGATACTATGACAATAATCGAATCAATAATATGAGAGATATGATGCAGCAATTACTGTAGCAATAATTGAGTAAAACTGAGTGACTTCTCACGTAAGCATCAATAATCAATATCGTGTGTTACTATGCAACCAAGCGTATTACTGTACTTTTACTACCGGGTAGTTCAACAGTTAACGGTAAAACTTCCGCCATTATTTTCATAAAGTATTTTTGTCGTTTTCTCAATTCGACAATAATTCTGTTGTGGGGGTCCACCAATGATTGTGCCGTTGTACGAATATTCTCCGACCAATAGAATATTATATAACAACTTGCGTACTTTGCAAAATTTGTAAATATTACCCACAACTATAACATTATATCAAATCCACAACATAATATTCAAAAATATATTTCGAGAAAATTTAATCTTTATTCAAAAAGTTGGGGTCTTACATGGTTAGTATGATCAAAGTTGCAAAAATGTTTATTAAATCGAAAATGCGTTATGTGATAACATAGTTTATACAATGAACGATAGTGAAGTGTTATGATGATTAACACATGGGAATTCTGAAATGTAAAGCGTAGCACAAGACTTGTGTTAAAATAACAAGTTTAGCTAGTAATGCGTTTTATATTGAAACGTGAATATTAGTATGTCTAATGGATGTTATGTTTTCAATACCGTGTTTAGGTGAACGTGAGTTTAATATTTTAGCTTACGCTCGAGGCAAGTTTTCTAACTCCATACTTTCATTGAGTTAGTTTGTTATGTTGATGCAAGTTTTCTAACTCCATACTTTCATTGAGTTAGTTTGTTATGTTGATGTAAGTTTTCTAACTCTACACTTTCGTTGAGTTAGTTCATTTATTATTACTTCATGCTTTTGATTGAGCAAGCTTTTTATATCAAATGTTATTGTTTCCAAAAATTCATTTGAGCAAACTCTAACTCTAGTATTATTGAAAATTCTTAATTGATTGATTCATTCTAACTTGTTACAGTTAAGCAAGTTTCTTAAAGTTCAGGAATTCATTTATAAATATTATAAAACTTAAACCTAGCTTATTTTACTGTTCAAGAAAAGGTTAACCATTTTATTCATTCTATTGAATACTTATGCTCTATAGTTAGTTCAAGCATGAGTTAGATGTATAGAATCAGTTCATTTATGATTCTCAAATATTCTAAGTTATGTTGTTATTAAACAACTGTTGTATTATCAAACAGTGTGGATTCAACTAGTTCCCTAGTTGATGATCATTAAACTTCAATTACCCTTGAAAGCTTATCCAAACCAAACCTTCTTTGGTGAGGACTTGTACTCTAAATATTGAGATGAACAACCCTATGTTTAGGGATTTACGTTTAGCGTTGAAATGGTTGTGCACAATACATTGTACGAAGGATTGATCCCCCTGATTACGTGGAGTCCTTATAGTCATATGACTGTTAAAGTTAAAGTTGAAAGATTACTTATAAATGTGGACATGGTTCATGGTCAATTGACCCTCAGTAGTTTATTTAAGAATGTTAATAGAACAAATTATTCAGTTCTATTGAGCCTATGAGTTGGCAAATGTTGAAAAGTTAATAGAACATATCATTCAGTTCTATTGAGCCTATTATTTGGCATATGTTATAAAGTTAATAGAACGCATCATTCAGTTCTATTGAGCCTATTATTTGGCAAATGTTGTAAAGTTAATAGAACATATCATTCAGTTCTATTGAGCCTATTATTTGGCAAATGTTGTAAAGATATTTATTCTTATCTCAAGTGAGCTTTGTTTGCTCACTCTTGTATGTTTATACATTTATTGCAAGCTATGAATGAGAAGGTAGATAAACCTACAACTAGCAAAGGAAAGGGAAAAATGTACAAGTGATGAAGACTTGTAATTTTATTTTATCATTGATGATAAACTTTTAATAATGATGTGATGTAATAATTTTATTTTCGCACTTGAATGATTGTAATAAAGGTTAGAGAACCTGGGAGATAATGTTTTTATTTAAGTAATCCTGTATGGGCAGGTTTTTATTATTCAATTTATTATAATTGGGTAGTTAAATATGAATGTTTTGATTACGTGAACACCAAATCTTGAGGTAATGAAGTACAGGGATTTGGGGGTGTCACTGTTGCCGCATGTTAAGTTCTTGGAAGCTCTTCTCACATTCCTCGCTCCATTCGAATTTTGTACCTTTTCGAGTCAGCTGAGTTAATAGAGTATCGATTCGAGAAAATCCTTCCACGAATCTCCGATAGTAACCAGCTAAGCCTAGAAAGCTACTTATTTCGATTACTGACTTAGGTTTCTCTCAACTGTGACTCATATCCCAATCTTGGATAGCACGTCACAATAGCACCTATCAGTTTACCACCGCACGAATATAACGTCCCACACAGAGAGTCTGGTTTCAGTGCATTCCACAAAAGAAGTCACCAGATAGAGGCTAAGGAACCAACTCCTGTAGTTAGGTTTTTAACTCCTGAAGTTCAGTAGGAGCCATTCGATATGAGATTTTAGAAATGGGTTTTGTACCGGGTTCAAAGTCGATACAAAATTCAATATCCCGCTCTGGGGTAGGCCAAGAAGTTCTTCAGGAAATTCACTAACAACAAAATATTATTCAAATATTACGTATTCAAGTCCATGACATGGGTAAGAAAGCTTGGCATCCGTTTTTCAATAAACGAATGGCTTTATGGCATGATATGACAGTGATTGACTTTAGTGGTTTGGTTGTTTGAATTCGCATAACAGGTTGGTTAGTAATATGAAAACTAACAACCTTACGAAAACAATCAATTTTAGCATGATGAGTGGTTAACCAATCAATCCCTAAGATCACATCAAATGCAAGAATTTTTAAAGATATAAGATCAACAGGTAGGGTGAGCGTACCAATGTGAATCAAACAAAATTTATAAACAGCGGATGTAACAAAAGTTTCTCCTAACGGAGTTTCAACAAATAAGTCAAAGTCTAATTTCTCAGAAGTTAAGTTCAAACGTTGAGCACAAGTAGGAGATATAAAAGAATGGGTAGAACCGGTATCTAATAAGGTATAAACTTCGCAAGAATTTATGATTAACTAACCCGTGATAACTTCGTTTGGGTTACTCGCTTTTTGAGAAGTCACGAAAAATGCTCTTCCAACAACCACTGACTTTGACTTGTCTGGGACAGCCTTTGGAGTCACCATCCCCGCTGGACTTGGTTTCGCTACAGGACAATCTCGAGCTATACGACCGTCTTTTCCACAACTAAAACATACCTTGGAAGGTTGTGAACAGTTTGCACTTATGTGTCCCTCTTCTCCGCATCTGTAGCATCTAACTGGCGGTCTTTCTCCTCCCCTAGAATTTGTTGCTGGTGTTGGTGTCGACGTCTTCCCGTCATTGTTGAATCTTTTCTTTTTGAAATTTCCACTTGACTTATCTTTCCTATTATCTTGGCTATGATTACCACCGAAGTGGTTACCATTTCTGGCATGATAATTTCCTCCATGATGGTTATCATTGTTCGATGACCGTTACCACCGGTACGATTATCATCGAGTTGTTGGTCATTAATCTTCAGTTGAGCCGACTCATTACCTGTCAAGATTTTTTATAGGAAGGAGCATGTCCTACGTACGAAGGTTATACCACAAGTTAATGTTTTGTGGAGAAACCATGTTATTGAGGAAATTACCTGGAAGTTGGAAACATAAATGAAAGTGAGGTATCCTCATCTTTTTGAAACACCAGCTACATACGTCAATTTCAAAGATGAAATTTCATAAGGAGGGGAGGTTGTAAGACCCCGAATTATTAATAAATGAAATTTAATTTCCTCTATTTATCATTTTGAAATAGTAAGGGTTGATTTCATTAATGTGGTTAGTTATGGGTAAAACGCGCAAATATTTCAAATTATTTTATAACCACAGTAATACACGTTGTTGAACAGTAGCACACGATATTGCACCAATTATTGATTCTTACGTAAGAAGGCACTACTCAATAAATGTTACAGTAATTACTGTTCAGTATTTTATTTTATTGATTCAATAATTGCTGCGTTGATTTTTTATATTACTGTTATTTCAATAATTGTCACTACACAGTATTTTTCATTATCGGAGCAATAATTCATATTATCTGAATAATATTATTAGATAACATTATTGGCAATATCTAGAAAGTTCTGTCTAAGGAGAGGTTTGGTCACCTAATTATGCGCCAGTAAGAAGAAATCTTTACTGGAAAGCCCCCTCTTTCCTGGGAACTGCCTGGTTGCCAGTACTGTGATTCTGTAATATTATTTATGAATAATTAATTATTAATTTATATGATGAGGAAAATATTGATTTTATGTGGATATAGATGGAGAAAATTTTTAAAGTGGCAATTGTTAAAAATTGATATTTTATCTTTTCTAATAAAATAATATTTTATTATATTATTATAATATAATAATGGTGATATTTTTACAATGAATGTGGGATATATGAATATATGAGGATGAAGAATATTTTTGTTGCAAAAGTTGTTTAACACATGTTTTGTGTGTCGGTGGACTCCATTTCTTGACTGAAATTTGATTATAGCCTGTAAAATCGCCCGTTTATGGATTTTGGTCAATTTCTGTTTGGAATTTGGAAAAACTTTCTTCTGTAAAGTTGTAGAGAATTGAATTTCCTATAAAAAGTCACGAGATTCACATTTTATGATAAAAGGGCTATTTAATATGAATTATTGAAGTTCCGAAGTTCCGAAATAATTGTTTTTTGGAAGTTTTAATTATTTTTTTCAAAGAAAACGTTTTTGGTGAGTTAAGTGGGTCTAGCATGTGACATTAATGGCTGAATTCAGATCTACAAAGGTTGGCGTAGGAAACTTAATAATATATAATAATATTTTATTAATTTTTCTGCTTTGGTGTTCTAAGCATTTTCCTATAAATAGAGTGCTTAGGTTAGAATTGAAAATCACACCAGAAACTACAGATTTCTCTCTCTTTCTCTCTCTATAATATCGAGCGTATTTGTGAGTATTTTAGTACTTTGAGTATTGCTATACGGTGCAAGTTCTTTCAGCACTATATCCAGTATTCTAGTCAGATGTACTATTCTTTCTGAGGTAAGGGATGTTATTTTCTTCGTAAATGATATTATTTCTTTAATATCATTATGCCGAAATATTAGTTCGAATTTTTTTATCAAATTTAGAACTTTTTCATGTCGGGGTTACTATTCATGAGTTACTATTCTTTTTTCTTTTTTTTTTTGTTAATGTGGAGTTTCCCAACCGCAGTCGGACTAAGTCTCCCCACCCCGGACCAGGCTTTGCGCACAGGCTCGGCCTAAGACATGGCTCCGCCCAGAAATGTGCGATCCGTGGCCACACAGACGAGTTTTTAATTGGCCCTCACACTTGTTGCAGGCGGGAATCGATCCCAGGATGCCCGTGTTTACGGTTCACCCCAGGTCGAAGCTTACCGCTGCGCCAAGTGCTGTGGTTTCCATGAGTTACTATTCACGAGTTACTATTCATGAGTTACTATTCACGAGTTACTATTCACGAGTACTATTCACATAACATGATGATGTTTTTTGTGAAATTTCTATCATTTGGTGTCGGAGTTACTATTCACGTATACGACACTATTCATGTATACGACACTATTCACGAA
This sequence comes from Panax japonicus, assembly GCA_020205505.1. Classification (NCBI taxonomy): domain Eukaryota; kingdom Viridiplantae; phylum Streptophyta; class Magnoliopsida; order Apiales; family Araliaceae; genus Panax; species Panax japonicus. The sequence goes on from CM035105.1 coordinate 22,540,573, forward strand.
TACGGCACTATTCACCGAAAAATGAAATTTCTTCTTTTTTGTCCAAAATATCTATTCTGGATACTAGCTTTGATTGTATCCATGTTTTGATCATTCTTGAATTTTACCCAACTCTAGTTATTTATGAAGTATTTTTGAATGAGAATTGTTTAAAGTACGAATCCTAAATATTTGTTCTTTTGCTTCACTGGATTCGTTTTCTTTAAAATATTTTTCATCATTCTCAGTCCTAAATGATGATATTACTGAATATCTTTGGCCTGTAGTGCAAAGATGAATGATTTCTTGATGAATATATTTGGCATGTAGTGCAAAGATGAACAGGTGTTGATATGAACATGACCGACTGATTAATATCTTTGGTCCATAGTGCAAAGATGAACAGGTGTTTAGATGAACATGACCAACTGATGAATATCTTTGGCCTGTAGTGCAAAGATGAATATTTGATTCCAGATATATATTGATTGATGTTACAGGGATAAAATATCGACGATGAACTTTTAAATTCATATATAGAAGATAGTAGTTTGCATTCTCTACTTAACTCTTCTAATGAATTATTATTTCCGCTGCGAATATTGATTTAAAACTTGTTGTCTATTGTATTCTATAAGATTTTTCCCTGTTGAAGACTAACGATAATTTGTTTTATATTATCTTAGTCATAATGTTCTTTACTGGGCTAGTTGAGCTCACCCTTTTCCTTGTTGTTCCATTTTTCTTCTCAGGAGGCGAGAATGTAGCGAGTACTAGTCGGGATGTGGAATGATGGTTCTAGAAGTTGTTCTAGTAGTCCTCACTATTCTGTAAAATAGTGTATTAATAATTGTAATGAGGAATTATTTGAGTGTGGATATTGTCTAGATGACAATATTTGTATTTAAACTCACAGTTTTTATGTTGTATTAATAAAGTTGTAGTTGTTTCTGTACCATATATTTTGACAACTCAGAATGGGTGTTGTATACCTGTTTTGGGGGCGTCACACTTGTGCTCAATAATAATTGAGACCTTTTACACTCTCATTTTAGTAAGCCGAATTCCTCGTGGGCATGAAAACCATCTAAAGAAATCCAGACACCGCAAACAAATTTACAAGTTGCTTACAGCTGAAAATGTCCATCACGTGAACCGAATCTAGATCCAATAGACTGAATCTGTGATCACATGATTCCTAGGCTCACATGATGTCGTAATTTGTATGAAAGCAGTAAGCAGATATATATATATATATATATACACGAAGCATCTCCATGGGGGATCAGAAAATGTAAATAAAGCTGTAAAAGCCATCAACTGCCACGAAGGAAACTACAGGAGGGACGAAACGTAAAGAAAGCAACATATATATATATATATATATATATATATATATATATATATATATATATATATATAAAAGCAAGTAAACGCTCCGGATGTAAAATTCAGGCTCATCGAACAGAGTTCGACACAGTTAATATATATTAGTATATATATATATTAGTATATATATATATATATATTTTTAATACATACATATATATATATATATATGTGTGTGTGTGTGTGTGTGTGTGTATACAAACTGAAATAAAACCACGGACCAAAGTCCGGGAAAACACATGTAACACGACTCTCAACGTGAAGAAGGTTGTGTGCAAAGATGAAGAGAAATGTTTTAAAGTGTGTGAGACGGCTTACAGTGGGCTGCCAAAGAAGACTTCTATATCTTTAAAGTGGATGAACACTCGGCTCCCGCTGGTACAAGAGTAGCTATATATGAGCTCACAAGTGATTAAAATGAGAAAGCACTCAGTATAGGGTGAGTACGGAGCAAATTTGACAGGACATCCTCGCCTTTTTTCTCTTACAAATGGCCACCCCAAGCCCTCTATTTATAGAGGGGGGGAGCCACAGGTGTACCTGCGGCTAGGCTGTAATGTGCACACGAGTTCCGTCATCTCGCAGTGTGTGCCCCAGGTTTTGCGGGTTCGGTCATCTCGCAGTATGTGCACGCAGGCACTGCAATGTCCACTCGAAATTCTAGAATTGCAATCCAAGCATCCGATTGAGGTATGTAAGACCTATTTCGGACCGCCGTTATCCAGAGTTACGCAATGGCATGGGATTAGAGGTTGTTCAAAGTCAGAAAGATGGGACGGTGCCCTCCGGTCTTCAAGCTTCAAATTTTATCCGTTACCCTGCGTAATAGTCACTCGGGATTGGTTTTCATTGATTCTTGTGGGACATTATTATGTATAAATGTATGTATGGAATGTTGAGACGGTACGGTGTGGCGTCAAGGTGGCAAGATGACGACTTTGCCCCTCACCGGGGTTATCTCCGATTTGGGCTGATAAAGCAGACGTTGCTCAGGGTTACGCTGAGATTGGACTGCTGCAAGTGTTGAAGGTCCTCAGTGTCATCTTTGAGGTGTGCCTATCTTTTCGGGGTTATGTCCGGGTTTTATATTGAGTGCCTCGGTGTGAGCGTCGAGGCTGAAGCTGTAACAACCCGATATTTTCTATATAAATAAATCAGAAATTTTAGGTATAATTTTTTTATTATTTTAAAGATGAGGATTTGTACACGATAAGGTGTATGTGTATTTATGTGATAAATAAAAATATATTTATTACATGAATATTTACAAATGATTTTATTTTAAATTTATTGATTATTATAAATTATATTCTTATAATAAATAATTTTATAACAGAAATGTTTTTATTAATTATTTTCCATAAAAATATAATTATATATTATTTAAATAATATATGAAATGATTTTTTAGAAGTATTATAATAATTATTTATTTTATTATATGAATTTATGCAAGATTAATTAAGTTAATTATTTTAACTTAATTAATAATATTATATATGAAGAATAAATTAGATATGGAATCCAACCCCTAATTTTGAATTTTTATCAAGGGATGAGAATAATAATATAATATTAATTATATTTTAATTTTTCAGTGCTATAATTATGTACGGTATATGTGTGGCCGGATAACGGTAGCTCAATTATGTTGTGTCATGACCAAATCCTAACATTAATTTATTTCACCCTATTGGGAAATTCAAATGGGAAATTCGAGACTGTGTTGTAATTGTGTTATGTGAATTATGTCGTGTATTACAGAATTTAAAGTAATTAGGTAAAACCCTAATTATACTTAGAAAACCAAATTAATTAGAAACCCTAATTAATTGAGAACCCTAATTACTAAATTCGAAAACCCTAATTTGAAACTCAAGTATGAGTTCGAGACTATTAAATAATTGTGTTATTAATGTATGTTATATGATTAATTAGGTAAACCCTAATTAATATTTAAAAATATTAATTTCTAGAAAGCCTAATATTTATATTAGAAACCCTAATATTTAAATTATAATTAAAGCCTATTTGATTTGAAACCCTAATTAGAAGGTCATGTACGACTCTATGAATGTGTTAAGTCGTTATGTAATCGTGATAAGGTGATTAACGATCGGAGTTATAGATATTAACTCAAATTAGGGAAACCCTAATTTTTTTTATAAACCCTAATTCCTATTTTTGAAACCCTAATTTTCAAATGGAAAACCCTAATTGCATTAAATAAGTTAAATAAAAATAAAGTGTTTAAAGATATTTTAAGTTATAAAATATAATTTTTAATATTTAAAGGATAATTTCATTAATAATTTAATATTAATAATTATTAATTTATTATTAATGATATTAAATTAATTTAATAATTATATTAAATAAATAGTTTAAAAATAGTTTTATTACTTTAAAAATCATTTAAAAGGATATAAATGAATTAAAAATATTTTAAGTTATACTTAATGACTTTTAATATTTTGATAAATAAAATATTAATACTTTAATATTAATGATAATTATTTAAAAATGATTTTTATTCTTTTAAAAATTATTTAAGGGTACTATTAATAGTTTAAGAATATTTTAAGTTATAATTAATGACTTATAATATTTTGATAAATAAGACATTAATAATTAAATATTAATGGTAATTAGTTAAAAATGATTTTAATTGTTTTAAAAATCATTTAAGGATAATATGAATACTTTAAAAATATTTTGAGTTATTATAAATAACTTTAAGATTTTGGTAATGGTTTCATTAATAGTTTAATATAAATTAAATATTAATGATAATAGAATTATTTAATATTTAAATTATTTAATAATGATTCCGGTGTTTGAAAATTTATGATTAATTATAATAAATATTTAAAAAAATTATTATAAGTCATATAAAAATAATATGACTGATACTTACAGATATTGAACTACAAGATAGAGTCTTTGACTCAATAATTACCCGATAAAGCCGTCGGTACACCAACATATTTCAAAAATTGATCTGGACTTGGATAATTTGTCTGTATATGTGTTTGTTTGTGATTCAATGACTGTTTAATATGTGTGATAATGTGATTAGGTTATGTGCTGACTGCAATAAGCAAGTGCTATGTGTTACGATATGTTATTCTAATCAGTAAAATAATCTTATTAATGATAGGTTTCAGTATAAAAGATAAAACTAAGTTGTGTATTATAAGCAGCGCATCAGGCAAGTATCTTACCTTTGCATTTCTTTTATGTAATGGACATGAGTAAGAATTTTCAGAATTATATTATTATTATGTTATATTATTAACCCTATTGTGATATATTCTATATCCGATCATTGTTTATCAACATGTTAGTATATGGTTATTCAGATATATATTCTGTTCGTTAATTTCTAAACATGGTTATACAAGTGTCCCCACTTGGATAATCATTGTATTTAATCACACACACACACACACACACACACACACACACACACACACACACACACACACACACACACACACACATATATATATATATATATATATATATATATATATATATATATATATCCAAGCTAATTGACCAGCTAGACACAAATTTTGAAAAATTTGTTGAATATGATAACACTTTTTTGTATCCAATCAAATTATTTTGGTTCGGATTCCATACTAAGTATGAACATCCCGATCACAGGAAAACTTTTATGCGCCCAAGGCGGACAGAGTGAACGATCCTATCATTCTTGCAATGTAATATTGATCAATACAGGGCTCATTGGGATGATCACCCTCGCGCTTGTAAGTTATGACGGTTTGCAGATAAAGTTCTGCTAAACCTTAGCGAAAACTAAAAACATTGTTAATAATCTGTCGACTAATACCTATATATATAGTCAATACGTAGTTTCAAAAATGTGAGATAGAATTGTTATGTTGTTATTATCGGTTCAATTTACTTCACAACTATAAATTCGTTGTAGAAGTGATGTACAAAGAAAACATTTATTTCTTTTAGCTAATTATATTTCTAATTGTTATTACTTGTTGGGCACCCAAATGCTCATCCTTGCTTAATTTAAATGTTTTCAGCTAAGCGTGATAAACCTGAAGGTTCAGACAAGAACAAGTGAAAAGTAAAGCAAACAGAATATGTTTAATGATATTTTTTGTAATAGTTAGACAATATATAGACAATGATATGTATTATATATCATGTAAAGAATTATAATAAGGTTGCGTAATTGGGATTAGACTCTGATAAATATGAATTAAGTTGGATTTTTATATTATTGTTATTATTATTAGTATTATTCTGCTCATAGAAATGGTATCGTGAAGCACCGATGTCAAGTTTCAAGTACCCGAGTTTGGGGGCTTTACAGGTTGGTATCAGAGCTTAGGGTTAAAAACCTTAGGTAGGTTAGACCTTAGGCTATAACCTTGGAACAGAGGGAAATGTTGAAAATTCAAATAACTCATATAGAGTTTAAAAGGGGAGATGAATTGAATAAGTTCATCGTCAAAACAAATAAAAGATAACTTATATAAAACTATTAATTGTTGTGTGTATATATTAAGAATACCCTAAGATCGTAAAGAAGGAGTCAACCTCCATAACCGAGCCGATGTTAAAGCCAATAGCTGAAATAAAGGCTCACATTGAAAGCTACCTCGATGAGGTGGTTGTTTTGAAAAGTATAGTACCGGACCCTGAAACGATAGTATAACTGATAGATAAAGTATAGTTAAAGAATATGTGGTCCATGTCTAGTTCTTAAACTCATATGTTTGTGGTGAGTTCTTAAACTCATAATGTATGGTAAGTTGGACGAACTAGGTGTAGTTAGGTGTGAATGGATTATTGAGCATAATGGGAATAGACAGACTTTTAAGGAATTGATCCTTAGTGGAGGCGTAAGAAATAAGTAGTACTAGTATTACTTGAATATGTATGATTCTATGTTATGTATATAATAGGTATGTTTGTATAAGGTAATATTTTTCAAATTTTGTATAAGTTATGGCAGCGATTCCCGACTTTTGAGTCACAAAGGGATAACGGATGATTAAAGCAATATGTGATATGGTATGTCAAGTGATATGAGTATGAATTTATATGGGATTAATGAAATCAGTTGGTATAAAGATAGTAGTTAATTATATTAGTACTGGTTAATGCAGAAAACCAAAATTTTAAAATATATAATATTTTAAGTACATGGTGAATATAGAATTTCGTGTTATATGATTATATGTATACGATAAGGCTTAGAATAAAGAATAAATTGTGATAATGTCATCAAGGAGATGAAAACAAAATACACGAACAGAAGAACCTGTCAACAAAGCTGGAAGACAACCAGACCCGATACAGTATTTTGCGAATATGGACGATCAAGCTATGCTGAACAGAATGCCAGTCGCCAGAAGATCAGCCAGATAATCGATCGACTAACGTCAAGGACTTTAAGGCCATCGTACTGCCAGGATTCGGAAGATCAACTGACCCTATTGACGCGTTTATGATAGCTAGGGTAACGAAGGGGAAAAGATAGTTTTGTCACATATACGATAAAAGGAAAGGAGATAAAGGGCAAGTCTGCGTGATTTAAGTGTAAATCAATGGAGTATAATAAGGTGGAAGACCATTCAAGAAGGAGAAGGCCGGAGGCATGGAATGTGAATACGGGGAAAGGCAGCAGGACCTTGCCGACGACGGGACCAACATCAATAATCAAACTAACGAAATCAACCGCAAGCGTCTTCAATATCAGCGTTCAAGAAACTGTAGCAGCCGGGGATGCAACTCGAGGTATTACTCAAACCAATTTTATTTCTTATATATTATTTTCTTATATATAGTAAATAATTTTATAAATAATTTTGAAGGAGGAAATTGAGTTCTATTAGAAATCAATTTTTCATATAAGCAGATAGATAAGCTTTATGCTGAATAGTTAAGAGATCAGTTCGATCAATTTTGATCGAGATCTACTCGCAATGATTGTGTATGCTATGTACCCTGTTATGTATAGGTTTTAAAATGGTGGTTCCAGGGACAGAATCTTTATAAGGGAGTGTGAATGTAACAACCCGATATTTTCTATATAAATAAATCAAAAAATTTACGTATAATTTTTTTTTAAAGATGAGGATTTGTATAAGATAAGGTGTATGTGTATTTATGTGATAAATAAAAATATATTTATTACATGAATATTTATAAATGATTTTATTTTAAAGTTATTGATTATTATAAATTATATTCTTATAATAATTAATTGTATAGCAGAAATATTTTTATTAATTATTTTCCACAAAAATATAATTATATATTATTCAAATAATATATGAAATGATTTTTTAGAAGTATTATAATAATAATTTATTTTATTATATGAATTTATGCAGGATTAATTAAGTTAATTATTTTAACTGAATTAATAATGTTATATATGAAGAATAAATTAGATATAGAATCCAAACCCTAATTTTAGATTTTTATCAAACAATGAGGATAATAATATAATATTAATTATATTTTGATTTTTCAGTGCTATAAATATGTACTGTATATGTGTGGCCGGATAATGGTGGCTCAATTATGTTGTGTCATGACCAAATCCTAGCATTAATTTGTTTCACCCTATTGGGAAATTCAAATGGGAAATTCGAGACTGTGTTGTAACTGTGTTATGTGAATTATATCGTGTATTATAGAATTTAAAGCAATTCGATAAAACCCTAATTATACTTAGAAAACCTAATTAATTAGAAACCCTAATTAATTGAGAACCCTAATTTGAAACTCAAGTATGAGTTCGAGACTGTTAAACAATTGTGTTATTAATGTATGTTACATGATTAATTAGGTAAACCCTAATTAATATTTAGAAATATTAATTTCTAAAAATCCTAATATTTATATTAGAAACCCTAATATTTAAATTATAATTAAACCCTATTTGATTTGAAACCCTAATTCGAAGGCCATGTACGACTCTATGAATTTGTTAAGTCATTATGTAATCGTGATAAGATGATTAACGATCGGAGTTATAGATATTAACTCAAATTAGGGAAACCCTAATTACTATTCACTCTAGTATTGTTCACTCGAGTATTTAGGACACTTTTTGTGTCGGGGTACTATTCACAGGGTACTATTCCTGAACTACTATCCACGGGGTGCTATTCACCTGAAAATATATTTCTTTTCAGTCTAAACCATTTTTTGGGTACAATATTATTTCATGAGGAGATGTGCTAATTTTTCAGACTGTTGGTTGAAATTATAATAGTAAATCAATATGGATCGTTGGTTTAAAGTTTTAATAGTAAAATCTTTTTATATAAAACAGAATACTTTTATAAAGTTATTCTATAAATAGAATATATTATATTTTATTATGCATAGTGTTTGCATAGTACTTGCATAGTATTTGCATAGTAAAATCTTTTTATATAAAACAGAATACATTTATAAAGTTATTCTATAAATATAATATATTATATTTTATTATGCATAGTATTTGCATAGTGTTTTGCATAGTAAAATCTTTTTATATAAAACAGAATACTTTTATAAAGTTATTCGTTTTATTAGATTATAAATAGAATATATTATATTTTATTTAAAAGATTTTTCTTTAAATCTGGACCGTTCGATTAAAGTAAATCAATCTGGACCGTTCATGAGTTAGTTACTATGCAGTCCATTTTTCTATAAATAGAAGCTCATTCATTCATTATTTCTTACGAATTCACTGAAACTCTAGAGAGAGAAACTATAGAGAGAGTTCTTCTTCTATAATCTTGAGCGTATTTCTTTAGAGTTTAAGAAAGTTTTGAGCGTAGTACAAGTTTCTTCGAGTATATCCTCGCCCTACCAGTCAGAATACTCTTCTTTCAAAAGTAAGGGATATTATTTGTTGTACTCGTAAGGGATATTATTCTTTCGTATTCATGAAGAGAGTTATTTTCTTTCAATACTCGTAGGGGATATAATTGTCGTACTCATAACGGATATTATTATTATTTATTATTCTGTTAGAATAACCTGTATACGCGGGATACCCTATACTTGGGGAAATTCTTCTGTTATTCAATTCTTTATTATTATGTTGGAATAACCTGTTTATGCGAAGTACCGCATACATGGTGAAATTCTTCTAATATTCCATTCTTTATTATTCTGTCGGAATATCCTGTCTGTGCGTTTACGCCGGACCTGGTTCCATTATTTATTATTCTGTCAGAATATCCTGTCTGTGCGTTTACGCCGGACCTGGTTCCATTATTTATTATTCTGTTGGAATAACCTGTCTGTGCGATCTATTGCATGCATGGTGAATTCTGTTGTTATTCCATTCGTATTTATTTTGTTGGAATATCATGTCTGTGCGATTACGCGTGACCTGGTTCCATTATTTATTATTCTGTTTGATTAACATGTCTGTGCGGAATACGCACGCATGGTGAAATTCTTCTGTTATTCCATTCATTATTATTATGTTGGAATAACCTGTCTATGCGAAGTACTACATACATGGTGAAATTCTTTTATTATTCCATTCTTTATTATTATGTTAGAATAACCTGTCTATGCGAAGTACTGCATACATGGTGAAATTCTTTTATTATTCCATTCTTTATTATACTGTTGGTTATTGGTTTTACAGTTGTCTATTTTTGGCATGTAGTGCAAAGATGTTATGTTGTTGAATATCTTTGGCCTGTAGTGCAAAGATGATTTGTTGTTTGATAACTTTGACCCGTAGTGCGAAGATGGACTGGTGTATGACATGATCATGACCACTAGTGATACTAACGAATATCATTGGCCGTAGTGCATGGATAATTTAATGATGTGATTGGCAGGATCATGACCATTAGTTAACAGTTGAATGTCTTTGGCCGTAGTGCACTGACAAGCAATTGATTGGTATGATCATGACCATTGGTATTATAGTTAAATATCTTTGGCCCGTAGTGCAAAGATAGACAACTGATTTGTATGATCATTGTTATTACATTTGAATATCTTCAGCCTTTGGGGTAAGGATATGTAGTAAACGTTTTATTAAGCCTTTGTGGCAAGAATGAACTATTAATTCACATTATTATAAATATGAATTATGAATTTAACTAACATCTTTGGTGGTTCAGGTGAAGACAAGTGATGAAATTTCTATTTGTCTTGAATATAACAAAGAACTGTTGATGAGTAGTACATGAATAAAATATTAACGATGGACTTTTAATCTAGAAGTGATAGTAGATATTATGTTCTACTTGACTCTTATAATGGATTGCTTATTCCGCTGCAGTTAAACTCGATGTCTGTTATATTTTATCAGTTTAACGTTGTTGAAGGCTAATGATAAATTATTCTGCATTATCTTTGTCATGATAATTCTTACTGGGCTAGTTGAGTTCACCCTTTCTTTCAATGTTCTCTTCAGGAAATGAGAACGCAGCAGGGACTAGTCGGAGAACGGAGTGATGGTCTTAGATGATAGCATTAGTAGTCCTCACTATTCTGTGAAATAGTGTGATAATATATGTAATGAGGACTCCATTTGAGTTTGTATACTCTCTAGTAGACAATATTTGTATTCAAACTCACAGCTTATGTTTTGTCGTATTGTACACAACAGTTGTATTATTAAGTTGTATTTGAATTCTGCACCATGTATCTGGCGACTCAAGATGGGTGATGTATACCTATTTCGGGGGAATCACAGTTGGTATCAACGCTTAGGGATATGATCCCTGGCTGAGATTGAGACAAGAACTAGGAGGGGGGAGACGGGGAATTCCTTCGCTAGTATGACCTACCTAAGTTTATTTGTTATTTAATTGGTCGGTCAGAATATAGGGGTATTATGTGGTATGTCAATTAACCCTTATTTTGAAACTATATTCTAGAATGATATTTGAAATACAGGAGATGAAAAATGGAAAATAATGATAGAGAGGAAATAACCGGGAATGTAAATCTGAAAAGAAAGCAAAGTATTCTCATCTCTTCGAATATCAGGTACGTACGTAAATTTTAAGGGCAAAATTTCATAAGGAGGGGAGATTATGAGACCCCGAATTTTATGAAATAAAAGTATTCATTTTTTCTATTTTAGTAAATAGTTAAATTGATAAAAGTTTAAAGTTAAGGGTGATATTTGAAAAATTTTCAAAGTAGACAAGTTGTCATAAAATACCCGGTTACTATTTACTCTAGTGTTGTTCACTTAATTATTTGGGGCACTTTTTGTGTCGAAATACTATTCACGAATTACTATTCACGAGTTACTATTCACGGGTTACTATTCACCTAAATTACTATTTACCCGAATATTATTCACTCGGGTATTTGGGATATTTTTTGTGTCGGAGTACTATTTACGAGTTACTATTTACGAGTTACTATTCACCCATTTACTATTCACTCTAGTATTGTTCACTTGAGTATTTGGGACACTTTTCGTGTCGGGATACTATTCACAGGGTACTATTCCCAAACTACTATTCACGGGATACTATTCACCCGAAAAATATATTTCTTTTCAATCTAAATCATTTTTTGGGTACAATATTATTTCATGAGGAGATGTCCTAATTTTTCAGACCGTTGGTTGAAATTATAATAGTAGATCAATATGGATCGTTGGTTTAAAGTTTTAATAGTAAAATCTTTTTATATAAAACAGAATACTTTTATAAAGTTATTCTATAAATAGAATATATTATATTTTATTATGCGTAGTGTTTGCATAGCGGTTGCATAGTGTTTTCATAGTAAAATCTTTTTATATAAAATAGAATACTTTTATAAAGTTATTCTATAAATAGAATATATTATATTTTATTATGCATAGTATTTGCATAGTACCTGCATAGTATTTTACATAATAAAATCTTTTTATATAAAACAGAATACTTTTATAAAGTTATTCGTTTTATTAGATTATAAATAGAATATATTTTATTTTATTTAAAATATTTTTCTTTAAATCTGGACCATCCGATTAAAGTAAATCAATCTGAACCGTTCATGAGTTAGTTACTATGCAGTCTATTTTTCTATAAATAGAAGCTCATTCATTCATTATTTCTTACGAATTCACTGAAACTCTAGAGAGAGAAACTATAGAGAGAGTTCTTCTTCTATAATCTTAAGCGTATTTCATTAGATTTTAAGAAAGTTTTGAGCGTAGTACAAGTTTCTTCGAGTATATCCTCGCCCTACCAGTCAGAATACTCTTCTTTCAAAAGTAAGGGATATTATTTGTTGTACTCGTAAGGGATATTAATCTTTCGTATTCATTAATAGAGTTATTTTCTTTCAATACTCGTAGGGGATATAATTGTCGTACTCGTAAAGGATATTATTATTATTTATTATTATGTTAGAATAACCTGTATACGCGGGATACCCTATACTTGGTGAAATTCTTCTATTATTCAATTCTTTATTATTATGTTGGAATAACCTGTTTATGCGAAGTACCGCATACAAGGTGAAATTCTTCTAATATTCTGTTCTTTATTATTCTGTCGGAATATTTTGTCTGTGCGTTTACGCCGGACCTGGTTCCATTATTTATTATTCTGTCGGAATATCCTGTCTGTGCGTTTACGCCGGACCTGGTTCCATTATTTATTATTCTGTTGGAATAACCTGTCTGTGCGATCTATCGCATGCATGGTGAATTCTATTGTTATTCCATTCTTATTTATTTTGTTGGAATATCCTGTCTGTGCGATTACGCATGACCTGGTTCCATTATTTATTATTCTGTTTGATTAACCTGTCTGTGCAGAATAAGCACGCATGGTGAAATTCTTCTGTTATTCCATTCATTATTATTATGTTGGAATAACCTGCCTATGCGAAGTACTACATACATGGTGAAATTCTTTTATTATTCCATTCTTTATTATTATGTTGGAATAACCTGTCTATGCGAAGTATTGCATACATGGTGAAATTCTTTTATTATTCCATTCTTTATTATATTAATGTTATTGGTTTTACAGTTGTATGTCTTTGGCCTATAGTGCAAAGATGATATGCTGTTGAATATCTTTGCCCTGTAGTGCAAAGATGATTTGTTGTTTGATAGCTTTGACCCGTAGTACGAAGATGGACAGGTGTATGACATGATCATGACCACTAGTGATACTAACGAATATCCTTGGCCGTAGTGCATGGATAATTCAATGATGTGATTGGCAGGATCATGACCATTAGTTAACAGTTGAATGTCTTTGGTCGTAGTGCACTGACAAGTAATTGATTGGTATGATCATGACCATTGGTTTTATAGTTGAATATCTTTGGCCCGTAGTGCAAAGATAGACAACTGATTTGTATGATCATTGTTATTACATTTGAATATCTTCAGCCTTTGGGGTAAGGATATGTAATAAACGTTTTATTAAGCCTTTGTAGCAATAAGGAACTATTAATTCACATTATTATAAATATGAATTGTGAATTTAACTAACATCTTTGGTGGTTCAGGTGAAGACAAGTGATGAAAGTTTTATTTGTCTTGAGTATAACAAAGAACTGTTGATGAGTAGTAAATGAATAAAATATCAACGATGGACTTTTAATCTAGAAGAGATAGTAGATATTATGTTCTACTTGACTCTTGTAATGGATTGCTTGTTCCGCTGCAGTTAAACTCGATGTCTATTATATGTTATCAGTTTAACACTGTTGAAGGCTAACGATAAATTATTTTTCATTATCTTAGTCATGATAATTTTTACTGGGCTAGTTGAGCTCACCCTTTCTTTCACTGTTCTCTTCAGGAAATGAGAACGCAGCAGGGACTAGTCGGGGAAGGGAGTGATGGTCCTAAATGATAGCATTAGTAGTCCTCACTATTCTGTGAAATAGTGTGATAATATATATAATGAGGACTCCATTTGAGTTTGTATACTCTCTAGTAGACAATATTTGTATTCAAACTCACAACTTATGTTTTGTCATATTGTACACGACAGTTGTATTATTAAGTTGTATTTGAATTCTGTATCATGTATCTGGCAACTCAAGATGGGTGATGTATACCTATTTTGGGGGCGTCACAGAATACCCTAAGAACGTAAAGAATGAGTCAACCTCCATAATCGAGCCGATGTTAAAGCCAATAGCTGAAATAAAGGCTCACATTGAAAGCTACCTCAATGAGGTGGTTGTTTTGAAAAGTATAGTACCGGACCCTGAAACGATAGTATAACTGATAGATAAAGTATAGTTAAAGAATATTTTGTCCATGTCGAGTTCTTAATCTCATATGTTTGTGGTGAGTTCTTAAACTCATAATGTATGGTAAGTTGGACGAACTAGGTGTAGTTAGGTGTGAATGGATTATTGAGCATAATGGGAATAGACAGACTTCTAAGGAATTGATCCTTAGTGGAGGCGTAAGAAATAAGTAGTACTAGTATTACTTGAATAGGTATGATTCTATGTTATGTATATAATAGGTATGTTTGTATAAGGTAATATTTTTCAAATTTTGTATAAGTTGTGGCAGCGATTCCCGACTTTTGAGTCACAAAGGGATAGCGGATGATTAAAGCAACATGTGTTATGGTATGTCAAGTGATATGAGTATGAATTTATATGGGATTAATGAAATCAGTTGGTTTAATAGTTAATTATATGAGTACTGGTTAATGCAGAAAACCAAAATTTTAAAATATATAATATTTTGAGTACATGATGAATATAGAATTTCGTGTTATATGATTATACGTATACGATAAGGCTTAGATTAAAGAATAAATTTTGATAATGTCATCAAGGAGACGAAAACGAAATACACGGACAGAAGAACCTGTCAACAAAGCTGGAAGACAACCAGACCCGATACAGAATTTTGCAAATATGGACGATCAAGCTATGCAAAATGGAATGCCAGTCGCCGGAAGATCAGCCAGATAATCAATCGACGAACGTCGAGGACTTTAAGGCCATCGTACTGCCAGGATTCGGAAGATCAACTGACCCTATTGACGCGTTTGTGATAGCTAGGGTAACGAAGGGGCAAAAGATAGTTTTGTCACCTATACGATACTATTTTTGGGGTTATCGCCGGAACTACAACTGTAATACACGAGAATTTCTACGTATTATAAAATGAATATATTAATGGAAATACCATTTATGTAAATATAAGTGTTATTATTTTATGAGTTTAGATAATACAATTAATTTGTATTAGATCAATGCGTATTAAGAAATGTGAATTGGCAATGAGAAGTGTGAAATGTCGTGTGTGGCATAATTGGAAATGAGAAAATTCATTAAGTAAATTAAAACGGAAATTAGGAAGTATAATCGTGTTGAGCGTGTGATAGCATATAAGTTATCAAATACACTCGTAGACTTGTAGTAACATTTTGTGGACATCAATTAATGTCATATATAACGAGTTAGTGATGAAGATTGGCACGGGCCGAAGCTAAACCAGTCTTGGAACTGTCAGGGCACGGCGCAGCTACGCCGTCTCAGCAGTACAAACTGGCGCAGCTGCGCCAGCAGTCAGTTGGAGAAAAGTAATTTTCCACTTTAGAAATTAAATAGAACAATTATGTGATATGTATGACATTAATAAATCATGAATTAAAGTATATTATACCCAATAACGGAATTGTTAATCTATTAATTAATATTAATTAATTGTGGTGGAATATGGATTACTTGGTAATTAATTCATAATATACGATTATTATTATTATTGTAATATACATATACATTTAATAAGAATATTATCACTGAATAATGATTATTGAACTCCATAATTTCATAAATCAATGGTTGGATTAATTAGTATTGGTATTAATTAATTAAGGAAGTGCATGGTATTTATTTAACATAAATAAGTAAGTTATTAATATAATAATATTATATTGATAGTTATGTTCATGTGAACAATAATTCAACTATACTATATAGTGTAGTGTGAGATTACGTGACTACATATTAAGATCTATGAAACTATATTATATTAAGGGATGATTAATCAAGGGAAGGAATAAATTTATTTATTTAACATAAATAAATAAATTATTAATATAATAAGGTCATAATATGATTATATGAGTGGTAGAGATAATTATGGAACTACCCACACAATAATATATGACTGCATTATTTTATTACGTATATTTAATGTACATCGACTATATGATGTGGGTATATAATTAATCCATAAATTCCTAATATGGTAACTGTGATGCCCCCAAAATAGGTATACATCACCCATCTTGAGTTGCCAGATATCACACTACATAAATCTAATATAAACTTCTTTAATGCAACTGTGGTGTAAAAATACGACAAAACATAGTTGAGTTTTAACATGAATATTGCCTCATAGACAGTATACAAACTCAAATTCAATCATCATTACACTTATTATCACACTAAGTAGTGAGGACTACTATAACAACCATCTCGGACCATCACTCCATTCCCCGACTCGTCCCAACTATATTCTCATTTCTAGAAGAGGACAATGAAAGCAAAAGGGTGAGCTCAACTAGCCCAGTAAGAAATATTATGACTAAGATAATGAAGAATAAATTATCCTTAACCATCAACAGTATAACAACTGATAGAATATAATAGACAACAAGTTTTAGATTAACAACTGCAGCGGAATAAGCAATCCATTAGAAGAGTAAAGTAGAGCATGATATCTACTATCTTCTATGATTTAAAAAGTTTATCATGGACTTTATCACTGTAATACCCATTAACAGTTATTTGTTATTCCTAAGACAAAGAGAACTTTAATCACCTGTCTTCACATGAACCACTAAAGATTGTAGTTAAATTCACAATTCATGTTTATAACAATGTGAATCAAAAGTAATTCCTTGCCACAAAGGCTTAATAGAACGTTCACTCAATATCCTTACCCCAAAGGCTTAATAGAACGTTCACTCAATATCCTTACCCCAAAGGCTAAAGATATTCAAATGTAATAACAATGATCATACCGATCAGTTGTCTACCTTTGCACTACGGGCCAAAGATATTCAACTATAAAACCAATGGTCATGATCATACTAATCAATTGTCTGTCAGTACACTATGGCCAAAGACATTCAACTGTTAACTAATGGTCATGATCCTGCCAATCACATCATCGAATTATCCATGCACTACGGGCCAAGGATATTGGTTATTATCACCAGTGGTTATGATCATGTCATACACTTGTCCATCTTTGCACGTAAGCCAAAGATATACAACTATAAAACCAATAATCAACAGTCCATCTTTGCACATAAGCCAAAAATATACAACTATAAAACCAATAATCAACAGTCCATCTATGCACGTAAGCCAAAGATGACTTTAATCACAATATAAGCATGAGGATGATGACAATGATATAAGCATTAATCAAACGAAATCAATGATAAATATTAAAGACTTTAAATTTATCCAGAGTTTAAAAATATCCAAATTGTCAACATGATACTGCTTTGTGGAGTAAAATTCAAGAATAATATTCATGTACCAAAAATAATTTGGACAGAAAAGAAATATATTTTTCGGATGAATAGTATTCTGTGAATAGTACTTTGTGAATAGTACTTCGGGAATAGTACCTCGTAAATAGTATCCCGGCACGAAAAGTGCCCCAAATACCCGAGTGGATAATATTCTAAGTAAATAATAATTGGGTGAATAGTAACCCATGAATAGTAACTCGTGAATTGTACTTCGGTACAAAAAGTGCCCCGAATACCCGAGTGAATAATACTAGAGTGAATAGTAACTAGGTGAATAGTAACTCGTGAAAAGTACTCCAGCACAAAAAGTGCCCTGAATACCCGAGTGAATAATACTATAGTGAATAGTAACCACGACACAAAAAGGTAGAAATTCCTTAATAAAATTCGTACGAATATTCCGGTATAATGATATTGAAAGAAATAATATCATTTACGAAGAAGTAATACCCCTTACAATTGTTGAACGAAAATAATATTCCTACGAATATTGAACGAAGATGATATTCCTTACGAATATTGAACGAAAATAATATTCATACGAATACGAAAAATAATATCTCTTCAGTATATGAAATAAATAATACCCCTTACTTACAACGGTTGAACGAAAATAATATTCCTTACGAATATTGAATGGAAATAATATTCCTTACGAATATTAAACGAATATAATGAATATTGAACGATAATAATATTCATACAAAAAATAATATCTCTTCAGAATATACAAAATAATAACCCTTACCTCAGAAGAAGGCTGGATACTGGAGTAGTGAAGTAGAAGACTACTCTTCTTCTTTCTCTCTATAGCTTCTCTCTCTATAATTGCTCTTGTGAGTCTTAGTGAATTGGTGAGAATGAAGGAAGAATGAGCATCTATTTATAGGAAAATATAGTTTTGATAATTGCACGTTTTGGGGCTCGAAATATTATAGTATAATGCCTTCATCTTTTTCTTCATTTTTAATTTTGTCCTACAAGTATTATCAAACTTGCACCACCTCCCCTAATAGTAAATCATGTGAATCAATAGTAAATCATGTGACTCAATAGTTCTAAACATGCGAAAAAATTAATTATAGTATAGTACCTTCATCTATACCTCTATTTTTAATTTAGTCATGCAAGTATTATCAATCTTGTACCAACTCCCCTAATAGTAAATCGTGTGAATCAATAGTACACACGTGTGAACACATAGTTCTAAGCATGTGAATTAATAGCAATTAATTGCTCATTTATCCGATTAATTACCTGATTGGTCAATATAACTTCCAGACATCAATTATTATTGAAATAAATATCAATTTCCACTAACACTAATAATCCCAACATAATGGAACTATCAATTTCATCTTTAATCAACACGAACTTATTCATCATTAATATTATAACTCACAATATTTAACAACCAGATCGTTCCCATGAAAGAGGGGGCTTTCCGATAAGGATTTCTCCTTATTGGCGCGCAATTAGGTGACCAAACCTCTCCTTGACAGAACTTCTAGACATTGTCAATATTGCAAATAATAATATGAATAACTTTATCATCTCAATTATTGATTTAATAATATAAAATATTATGCAGATGATACTATGACAATAATTGAATCAATAATCTAAGAGATATGATGCAACAATTACTGTAGCAATAATTGAGTATAGCTGAGTGACTTCTCACGTAAGCATCAATAATCAATACCGTGTGCTATTATGAAACCACGCGTATTACTGTACGTTTATCACCGATTATTTTATGACAACTTGTTTACTTTGAAAAAATTTCACATATCACCTTTAACTTTAACCTTTTATCACTTTAACCATTTACTAAATAGAATAATTATAAGAAAATTGAATACATTCATTTCATAAAATTCGGGATCTCACAATCTCCCCTCCTTAAGAAATTTTGCCCTCGAAATTTATGTACCTAGTAGTTCGAAGAGATGAGAATACCTTGCTTTTTTCAGATTGTACCTTCCCGGTTATTTAATATGTATCATATTGCTCATCTCCTGTATTTCAGATATCATTTTAGAATATAGTTTCAAAACAAAGTTTAATTGACATGCCACATATTATCCCTATACTCTGACCGACAAATTAAAGAACAAATCAAATTAGGTAGGTCATGCTAGCGAAGAAATTATCCGTCTCTCCCCTCCTAGTTCTAGTCTCATACCTCAGCTAGGGATCATATCCCTAAGCTTTGATACCAACTGTGACGCCCCCAAAATAGGTATACATCACCCATTCCGAGTCGCCAAATACATGGTACAAAATTCAAATATAACTTAATTATACAACTGTCATGTAAAATAGGACAAAACATAAGCTGAGAGTTTTAGTACGAATATTGTCTTATAGACAGTATTCAAACTCAAATGGATTCCTCATTACATTTATTGTCACGCAATTTTATAGAATAGTGAGGACTGCTAAAACAACCATCTCGGGCCGTCGCTCTATTCCCCGACTCGTCCCAGCTATATTCTCATTTCCTGAAGGGAACAATGAAAGCAAAAGGGTGAGCTCAACTAGCCCAGTAAGAAATATTATGACTAAGATAATGCAGAATAAATTATCCTTAGCCTTCAACAGTATAACAACTGATAGAATATAATAGACAACAAGTTTTAGATTAACAACTGCAGCGGAATAAGCAATCCATTAGAAGAGTTAAGTAGAGCATGATATCTACTATCTTCTATGATTTAAAAAGTTTATCATCAACTTTATCGCTGTAATACCCATTAACAGTTCTTTGTTATACCTAAGACAAAGAGAACTTTAATCACCTGTCTTCACCTAAACCACCAAAGATTATAGTTAAATTCACAATTCATGTTTATAACAATGTGAATCAACAGTAATTCCTTGCCACAAAGGCTTAATAGAACGTTCACTCAATATCCATACCCCAAAGGCTAAAGATATTCAAAAGTAATAACAATGATCATACCAATTAGTTATCTAACTTTGCACTACAGGCCAAAGATATTCAACTATAAAACCAATGGTCATGATCATACCAATCAATTGTCTGTCAGTGCACTACGGCCAAAGACATTCAACTGTTAACTAATGGTCATGATCCTGCCAATCACAACATTGAATTAACCATGCACTACAGGCCAAGGTTATTCGTTATTATCACTAGTGATTATGATCATGTCATTCACTTGTCCATCTCTGCACGTAAGCCAAATATATACAACTATAAAACCAATAATCAGCAGTCCATCTTTGCACGTAAGCAAAAAATATACAACTGTAAAACTAATAATCAACAGTCCATCTATGCACGTAAGCCAAAGATGACTTTCATCACAATATAAGCAAGAGGATGATGACAATGATATAAGCATTAATCAAACAAAATCAATGATAAATATTAAAGACTTTAAATTTATCTAGAGTTTAAAAATATCCAAATTGTCAACATGATATTGCTCTGTGGAGTAAATTCAAGAATAATATCCATGTACCAAAAATAATTTGGACATAAAAGAAATATATTTTTCGGGTGAATAGTACTCCGTGAATAGTACCCTGTGAATAGTACTTCAGGAATAGTACCTCATAAATAGTACCCAGGCACAAAAAGTGCCCCAAATACCCGAGTGAATAATATTCTAGTAAATAATAATCGGGTGAATAGTAACCTATGAATAGTACTTCGGTACGAAAAGTGCCTCGAATACCCAAGTGAATTATACTAGAGTGAATTGTAATCGGGTGAATAGTAACCCATGAATAGTACTCCATCACAAAAAGTGCCCTGAATACCTAAGTGAATAAAACTAGAGTGAATAGTAACCTCGACACAAAAAGGTAGAAATTCCATAATAAAATTAGTTCCAATATTCCGGCATAATGATATTGAAAGAAATAATATTATTTATGAAGAAGTAATACCCCTTACACCTGTTGAACAAAAATAATATTCCTACGAATATTGAACGAAGATGATATTCCTTACGAATATTGAACGAAAATAATATTCATACGAATACGAAAAATAATATCTCTTCAGAATATGAAATAAATAATACCCCTTATTTACAACGGTTGAACGAAAATAATATTTCTTACGAATATTGAACGAAAATAATATTCCTTACGAATATTAAACAAATATAATGAATATTGAACGATAATAATATTCATACGAAAAATAATATCTCTTCAGAATATTAAAAATAATAACCCTTACCTCAGAAGAAGACTGGATACTGGAGTAGTGAGTAGTGAAGTAGAAGACTACTCTTCTTCTTTCTCTCTTTAGTTTCTCTCTCTATAATTGCTCTTGTGAGTCTTAGTGAATTGGTGAGAATGAAGGAAGAATGAGTTTCTATTTATAGAAAAATATAGTTTTTATAATTGCACATTTTGGGGCTCGAAATATTACAGTATAATACATTCATCTTTTTCTTCATTTTTAATTTTGTCCTGCAAGTATTATCAAACTTGCACCACCTCTCCTAATAGTAAATCATGTGAATCAATAGTAAATCATGTGACTCAATAGTTCTAAATATGTGAAAATATTAATTATAGTATAGTACCTTCATTTATACCAACATTTTTAATTTAGTCATGCAAGTATTATCAATCTTGTACTAACTCCCCTAATAGTAAATCATGTGAATCAATAGTACACACAAGTGAACACATAGTTCTAAGCATGTGAATTAATAGCAATTAATTACTCATTTATCTGATTAATTACCCGATTGGTCAATATAACTTCCAGACATCAATTATTATCGAAATAAATATCTATTTCCACTAACACTAATAATCCCAACACAATGGAACTATCAATTTCATCTTTAATCAACACGAACTTATTCATCATTAGTATTATAACTCACAATATTTAACAACCAAGTCGTTCCCAGGAAAGAGGGGCTTTCCGATAAGGATTTCTCCTTATTGGCACGTAATTAGGTGACCAAACCTCTCCTTGACAGAACTTCTAGACATTGTCAATATTGCGAATCATAATATGAATAACTTTGTCGTCTCAATTATTGATTTAATAATGTAAAATATTATGCAGATGATACTGTGACAATAATTGAATCAATAATCTGAGAGATATGATGCAGCAATTACTGTAGCAATAATTGAGTATAGCTTAGTGACTTCTCACGTTAGCATCAATAATCAATACAGTGTGCTATTATGTAACCACGCGTATTACTGTACTTTTATCACCGATTATTTTATGGCAACTTGCTTACTTTGAAAAAATTTAACATATCACCCTTAATTTTAACCTTTTATCAATTTAACCATTTACTAAATAGAATAATTATATGAAAATTGAATACTTTCATTTCATAAAATTTGGGATCTCACAGTAACAGTTGTACATTAAGATTTCATTGTGGAATTAAAACAAGCCTAGATATCAAGGTTGCTGAGTTTTTATTTTGTCCCAAAATGAATGTCACCAAGTAGATGAATAGTAACTCAAAGCTATAATACGTATTCTCCAAAAAGGCTAAAGCTAGGTGATGATGGCTGAGCTTGAGGGTGGTTGGCCAACCCTTGAGCAACCATTGTTTTATTGCATTGCCCTATGAATTCAAGTTTTTGGTAACACCAATGCCCAGTCCAAGTTTTCTTCTATAAATGGCAGAAAAAATTCTCAGTAATGTTGCTTGAAGTTGTATGATAATTGCTAAGTAGGAGTTTGAGAGCATACAAGCATTCTTAGAAGTTAAGAGTTCATTGAAGCAAGTTCCTTTCACATTTGCAGAGGTAAAACTCCTCTTCCTTAATTCCATTTTTGGTTTCTGTAAATAGAGTTGTCGAATTCTTGAAATTGTAAATTTTTGATTTTGTAGAATTGGATGTTAGTATGGTGAGTAATGTTCACATTGTTGTTATATGGCCTTACAAGCATGTTTAAATTGATACATGAGTGTTTAGGAATGATTTCGTGAGTAATTTCCGTGTTTGGGCTAAACAGTTGCCGAGGTATACTATTCCTGGTCTGAACCAGACACGGCGCAAGCTGCGCCGGCCTCTGAATTTTGTTTTGAGCTTCTGTTTTGAATATTATTACAGTATTATGACATGCACTAGCATGCAAGCATGTTTTAGGGGTATATATAGCTATATAAACCTAATGTAAGCATGTTAGACTAGCTTAGCATGATTAAAGAAAGTATGTAGCTTAAAAATGGATTTAAGGACATAGAAACGAACTTATTGTGTATGTATGCCATGTATGTATACTAACTTTGTAAGCATGATAGTATGACTTAGAAATGCATGAATAAACCTTTAGATTGTGTTTATATGATTAGTAAGCAAGAATTAACATGTTGAACTTACTAGTGACCTTTGGAACATGAATATTGATAAACTATCTTGACAGATAGAATCTGACCTTTATAATCAAGTTGGTGGTACTCTTAGTGTAAGGTCCCAACTTTTTATAAATAAAGATTTAATTTTCTCTAATTATTATTTTGAAATAGTAAGAGGGTTGATTTGATTAATGTGGTTAGTTATGGGTAAAATGCGCAAATATTTTTAAATAAGAAAGTGGTTATAAAATTTTTGTCGGGGAATATTCGTATGTCGTGGAATATTCTTTCTGTTGGAGAATATTCGTACGACGACGCAGCCTTTTGTGGGCACTATAACGAAAAGCTATTGGATGAAGAAAATGACAAGTATGAGTTTTTAAAAATAACGGCGTAGTTGTTACTGTTAACACTGTTGGAATACTCGGTGGTTAAAGCACAGTAATACGCGGTGTTGCACAGTAGCACACGGTATTGCACCAATTATTGATTATTACGTAAGAAGACACTACTAAATAATTGTTACAGTAATTACTGTTCAATATTTTATTTTATTGATTCAATAATTGCTACATTGATATTTTATATTATTGTTGTCACTACACAGTATTTTCCATTATCAGATCAATAATTCATATTATTTGAATAATATTATTAGATAGCATTATTGGCAATGTCTAGAAAGTTCTGTCTAAGGAGAGGTTTGGCCACCTAATTGCGCGCCAGTAAGGAGAAATCCTTATTGGAAAGCCTCATCTTTCCTAGGAACAGTCTGGTTGTCAATATTGTGATTCTGTAATATTATTTGTGAATAATTAATTATTGATTTATATGATAAGAAAAATATTCAATTTGTGTGGATATAAATGGAGAAAATTTTTAATGTGACAATTGTTAAAAATTGATATTTTATCTTTTATGATAAAATAATTCATTTAAATATATTATTATATTATAATAATATAATAATGGTGATATTTTTACAATGAATGTGGGATATATGAGTAAATGAGGGGAAGAGTATTTTTGTTACAAAAAATGTTTAACACATGTTTTGTGTGTTGATGGACCCCATTTTTGACTGAAATTTGATTATAGCCTCTAAAATCGTCCGTATGTGAATTTCGGTCAATTTCTATTTGGAATTTGGAAAAACTTAAACTTGCAAAGTTGTAGAGAATTTAATTTCCTATGCAGAGACATAAGATTCGAATTTTTCTGATAAAAGGGCTAGTTATTATGAATTATTAAAGTTCCGGAATAATTGATTTTTGAAGTTTTAAATATTTTTTTAATAAAAACATTTTTGTTATGATTTGTGGGCCCCACTTGTTGGTAAACATGCTGAAATCAGAATTTCCAAGTTTGCGTATGATTTATATAAATATATTAAATTTTTTGCTTCGGTGTTCAAAGCATTTTCCTATAAATAGGGTGTTTAGGTTAGAATTGAAAATCACACCAGAAATTGAAGTTTTTTCTCTCTATATTATCGAGCGTATTTTTGTGGGTATTTAGATATTTTGAGCGTTCCTTCAGCACTATATCCAGTATTCCAGTCAGAAGTACTGTCTTTTTGAGGTAAGGGATGTTATTTTTTTATAAATGATATTATTTCTTTCAATATCATTATACCGGAATATTGGTAAGTTTTTTCTTGTGAAATTCTTATCTTTTCATGTCGCGGTTACTATTCATGAGTACTATTCACGAAACATGATGATTTTTTTTCTTGTGGAATTTCTACCTTTTAGTGTCGAAATTGCTATTCACGTATACGATACTATTCACAGAAAAATTAAATTTTCTTTTCTGTGTTCAAGATTGTCTGTTACGGTTCTTATCTTTGATTGGATATATGTTTTGATCTTCATTTTTGAATTCTGCTCCACAATAGTTTATTATAGAGTATTTTTGAGCATGGATAAACCGAAGTACGAATCTTTACTATTTGTTCTTTTGTCTCACTGGATTCATTTTCTTTAAATATATTTTTCATCATCCCCAGTCCTAAATGATGATATTACTTAATATCTTTGGTCTGTAGTGCAAAGATGAATGATTTCTTGATGAATATCTTTGGCCCGTAGTGCAAATATGAACAGGTGTTGAGATGAACATGACCGTTTGATTAATCTTTGGCATGTAGTGCAAAGATGACTATTTGATTCAAGATGTATATTGATTGATGTTACAGGGATAACATATCGATGATGGATTTTTAAATTCATAGATGATAGTAGATTTAATTCTCTAATTAACTCTTCTAATGAATTGTTGTTTACGCTACAGTTTTTTTTTTTTTTTTTTTTTTTGTTATCCGTGGGTTTCCGACCCGCAGGTCGACTAATCCCCCGAGCCCAGTACCAGAGCGGTTTGCTACCCGACTTGCGCCAGGGGTACCGTGGCCACCATGACCATTTCTGGATTAACATTTGTTGCTAGCGGGGATCGAACTGAAGACGTCCGGGTTTACGGCTCGCCCCCAATCAATCCTTAACCGCTGCGCCAAATGCTGATGGTTTGTTTACGCTACAGTTGTTGATCTAAAACTTTTTTTTTGTTATCTGTGGGTTTTCGACCCGCAGGCCGACTAATCCCCTGAGCCCAGTACCAGAGCGGTTTGCTACCCGACTTGCGCCAGGGGTACCGTGGCCACCATGACCATTTCTGGATTAACATTTGTTGCTAGCGGGATCGAACTGAAGACGTCCGGGTTTACGGCTCGCCCTTTTCCTTTTTGTTCCATTTTTCTTCTCAGGAAACGAGAATATAGCGGGAACTAGTCGGGGTGTGGAGTAATGGTTCAAGACAGTTGTTTTAGTAGTCCTCACTATTTTGTAAAATAGTGTATCAATAATCGTAATGAGGACTTATTTGAGTGTGGATATTGTCTAGAAGACAATATTTGTATTTAAACTCACATTTTATGTTTTGTCGTATTTTGCACGACAATTGTATTAATGAAGTTGTAGTTGTTTCTGTACCATGTATTTGGCGACTCAAAATGGGTGATGTATACCTATTTTGGGGGCGTTACAATTGGTATCAGAGCTTAGGGATATGGTCTCTGACAGAGATCGGGGAATAGAACTAGGAGGGGAGAGATGAGTAAATCCTTCGCTAGTGTGTCCTACCTAAGCTTATTTGTTATTTAATTGGTCGGTCAAAATATAGGGATAATATGTGGCATGTCAATTAACCATTGTTTTGTGACAGTAAAATGGCATTTGAAGATGTTGAGATAAGCAATGGAGCACATGAGACCGTTGAGTCACCACTGATCAATACCCAGGATAAGGAAGGCAATAACCCTCTTGTAAACAATAACACCGACCAAATGACGAACTATGGTATGTTTAGGAACTTTCTAGAATTCATGCAAAACCAAATGAGAGAGACTACTGTTCAAAATACAGGTGGAAACACTGACAACTCACGGATGGTCACCGCTAAGCAGTTCAAGAAGTTAGGACCACCAGAGTTTTTGGGAAAGCCAAAACCATTTACGGCAGAGACGTGGATAAAGCAGATCACTAAGATATTTGATGTCTTGGGATGCTCAAAGGAGCAAAAGGTTCCTTTCGCCACCTTCATGTTGCGAGGAGAGGCAGATTATTGGTGGGAATCCATAAAGCGTACTTAGTCTACCGCACTGAAGATGTCTTGGGAGAAGTTCCAAGAATTGTTCAACGACAAGTACTTTCCCGAAAGTATTCATCATATGAAGGAGGTAGAGTTCATCAAGCTGGAGAAAAACAATATGAACGTGTCGCAGTACGAAGCTAAGTTTGCCGAGTTGTCCCAATTTGCATCCCATTTGGTTGATAATGAGGAGAGAATGACGAATGTTTATGCGAGGTTTGAAACCCAAAATACGTCAATACCTCATTTCTCACAAACTTTGTTTATATTCAGATGTTGTGAATAGGGCTCAGTTATTGGAGAGCGATAATGAGTCGGCTCAACTGAAGATTAATGACCAACAACTCGATGATAATCGTACTGGTGGCAACGGTCATCGGAACAATGATAACCATCATGGAGGAAATTATCATGCCAGAAATGGTAACCACTTCGGTGGTAATTATGGCCAAGATAATAGGAAACGAAGTCAAGTGGAAATTTCAAAAAGAGAAGATTCAACAATGAAGGGAACACGTCGACACCAACACCAGCAACGAATTCTAGGGGAGGAGAAAGACCACCAATTAGTTGTTACAGATGCGGAAAAAAGGGACACATAAGTCCAAACTGTTCATAACCTTCCAAGGTATGTTTTAGTTGTGGAAAAAACGGTCATATAGCTCGAGATTTTCCTGTAGCGAAACCAAGTCCAGCGGGGATGGTGACTCCAAAGGCTGTCCCGGACAAGTCAAAGTCAGCGGTTCTTGGAAGAGCATTTTTCGTGACTTCTCAAAAAGCGAGTAACCCGAATGAAGTTAGCACAGGTTAGTTAATCATAAATTCTTGCGAAGTTTATACCTTATTAGATACCGGTTCTACCCATTCTTTTATCTCTCCTACTTGTGATCAACGTTTGAACTTGACTACTGAGAAATTAGACTTTGACTTATTTGTTGAAACTCCGTTAGGAGAAACTTTCGTTACATCCGCTATTTATAAATTTTGCTTGATTCACATTGGTACCCTCACCTTACCTGTTGACCTTATATCTTTAAAAATTCTTGCATTTGATGTGATCTTAGGGATTGATTGGTTAACCACTCATCATACTAAAATTGATTGTTTTCGTAAGGTTGTTAGTTATCATATTCCTAACCAACCTATTATGAGAATTCAAACAACCAAACCACTAAAGTCAATCACTATAATATCAAGCCATAAAGCCATTCGTTTATTGAAAAATGGATGTCAAGCTTTCTTACCCATGTCATGGACTTGAATACATCATATTTGAATAATATTTTGTTGTTAGTGAATTTCCTAACGTATTTCCTGAAGAACTTCCTGGCCTACCCCAGAGCGTGATATTGAATTTTGTATCGACTTTGAACCCGGTACAAAACCCATTTCTAAAATCTCATATCGAATGGCTCCTATTTAACTTTAAGAGTTAAAAACCTAACTACAGGAGTTGGTACCTCAGCCTCTATCTGGTGACTTCCTTTGTGGAATGCACTGAAACCAGTCTCTCTGTAGGGGACGTCATATTCGTGCGATGGTAAATTGATAGGTGTCATTGTGACGTGCTATCCAAGATTAGGATATGAGTCACAGTTGAGAGCAACATAAGTCAGTAATCGAAATAAGTAGCTTTCTAGGCTTAGCTGGTTACTACCGGAGATTCGTGGAAGGATTTTCTCGAATCGATACTCTATTAACTCAGCTGACTCGAAAAGGTACAAAATTCGAATGGAGCGAGGAATGTGAGTAGAGCTTCCAAGAACTTAACATGCGACAACGACGTTGGCTCGAGCTGTTGAAAGATTACGACCATACCATTCAATACCATCCTGGAAAAAAACAAACGTGGTAGCTGACGCGTTGAGTAAAAGATCGTATGTGTTTACGAGTGCGATATTGTTAACACAAAGACATATTTCATACGACTTACAGAAGATGGAGATAGAGTTACAGATTCCAAGAACCTACGTGAAGATAACGAATATACAATTAGAATCGACTTTAATCGATAAATTTAAAGCTGCTCAAGCTATAGACATGGAATTGATGAATATAAAGAAGAAGATGCAAGAAGTCGTTATTCCAAAAGCGAGAATGGGCGATGTGAGGAAAGCTCAAACCTTCGATTTATTAGTCCATTTGAGATTCTCGATCAAGTAGGAACTGTGGCTTATAGACACATTTTACCGCCAAGTATGACGCGTGTTCATAACGTTTTTCAGAGTATCGATGTTACGTAAATATGTGGACGACCCGAACCACATTATTGAGTTAGAACCAGACGAGATAACAGAAGATTTAACGTACGAGGAGATACCAGTCAAGATCTTGGATAGGAAGGAGCATGTCTTACGCGTGTTAATTTCGAGGACGAAATTTCATAAGGAGGGAAAATTGTAAGGCCCCAACTTTTTATAAATAAAGATTTAATTTTCTCTAATTATTATTTTGAAATAGTAAGGGGTTGATTTGATTAATGTGGTTAGTTATGGGTAAAATGCGCAAATATTTTTAAATAAGCAAGTGGTTATAAAATTGTTGTCGGGGAATATTCGTTTGGTCGTGGAATATTCTTGCTGTCGGAGAATATTCGTACGATGACGCAGCCTTTTGTGGGCCCCATAACGAAAAGCGATTGGATGAAGAAAATGACAAGTATGATTTTATATAAATAACGGCGTAGTTATTACCGTTAACACTGTTGAAATACCCGGTGGTTAAAGCACAGTAATACGCGATGTTGCACATTAGCACACGGTATTGCACCAATTATTGATTCTTACGTAAGAAGGCACTACTCAATAATTTTTACAGTAATTACTGTTCAATATTTTATTTTATTGATTTAATAATTGCTACGTTGATATTTTATATTATTGTTGTCACTACACAGTATTTCCTATTATCAGATTAATAATTCATATTATTTGAATAATATTATTTGTAAGACCCCAAGTTTTATGAAATAAAAGTATTCAATTTTTCTTATAATTACTATTCAGTAAATGGTTAAATTGATAAAAGTTAAAGTTAAGGGTGATATATAAATTTTTTTCAAAATACACAAGTGGTTATAAAATATTCATTGTTGTCTGGGAATATTCGTTTGGTCGTGGAATATTCTTTCTATCGGGGAATATTCATACGACGGCACAGCCATTTGTGGGCCCCATAACAGAATAACTGTCGGATGAAGAAAATGACAAAATTAAGTTTTTATAAATAACGGCGTAATCGTTACCGTTAACACTGTTGGAATATCTGGTGGTTAAAATACAGTAATACGCGTGTTTGCACAGTAGCACACGGTTTTACACATTATTTTTGAATTATTGATCCTTACATAAGAAGGCACTACTTAATAATTGTTACAGTAATTAATGTTCAATATTTTATGTTATTGATTTAATAATTGTTGCGTTGATATTTTATATTATTGTTGTTTCAATAATTATCACTGCACAATATTTCTCATTATCAGATCAATAATTCATATTATTTGAATAATATTATTAGATAGCATTATTGGTAATGTCTAAAAAGTTCTGTCAAGGAGAGGTTTGGTCACCTAATTGTGTGCCGGTAAGGAAAAATTCTTATTGGAAAGCCCCTCATTCATGGGAACGGCCTGGTTGTCATAATTTTGATTCTGTAATATTATTTGTGAATAATTAATTATTGATTTATATGATAAGGAAATAATTTTTTGATGTGGATATAAATGATGGATTTATTTATGTGGTTATAAATGAAGGAATTAATGTTGAGGTATTTTATCAGTATTTTTGTCGGAATGAAGGTATTAAAAATTAAATTAGTGTTTTTGAGATATATTGCGTGACATATAATATTTAATCCGACCATTGGATCGTTGTAATTTTTGGATATGTTATATATATATAAGTTGAGTATATGTCCACAAATTTTGAACTGTTAAAAATGAACGTATGATTTGTTATGAATTTTAAGAGGTGACTGGTTCAAAAATTAGGTTTATAAATAATTTTGGTGGAAAATTCTAGAATTGAGTGGGCCCCACTTTTGGTTGGTGAAGAAATGTACTGAATTTATTTCAAATGTGGTGGGTGTGAATAGTAGCAGGTAAAATAATCAGGTTGCAGGTCAAGTCTGATAACATTTTCCTATAAATAGAGGGCTAAGTTAGAATTGAAAATTACACCAGAAATAAGTTTTCTTTCTCTCTATATTATCAAGCATATTTTTTAGATTATTTAGATACTTTGAGAGTTGCTATTTAGTTGAAGTTTCCTTCAGTTTTTCATTTGATATTCAAGTCAGAAGTACTGCTCTTTTGAGGTAAAGGATTTTAAGGGTTATTATGTTTTTTAATTCGTACTTCTTCTGACCTTCAGAAAATTCTAGAAAATTTTGAAATGATATGTTGATGAGTTTTATTGATTGTGTCCAAAAATGGTGATTTTTGGATGTATAGATTAAGAGTTATGAATTTTATGAGAAAAGAGTATTTTAAAAGTAACCGCTTATAACTCTTTCTAGTTAATTCCAAAATTGATGAAATTTTTATTGGGAGTACATATATATAATATCAGTGTACTCTGTGAATTTCAAAATTTTTGGATAAAAGTATAATTTATGATAAATGTCTAAATATTCGGCGGTTTTGGCCATATGAATAATAGTAAATGAATTTTAAAAATTCTAAGAAAAATATATGTTCAATATGGGACTATATTCTGCTAAATCACAGAAAAGAAATATTTTTTGAACTGATTTGGTATTTTTCATGAAAATGGACTAGTTATGAATAAATGAGTTAAATATGTTATGTGAAGGAAGAAAATTGAAAAATATGGTTTTATGGCTTGAGAATCATATATGTGGTATATGCAGATTTTTGATGAGGGTTTTGGTTATTGGTGATGAAATCTTATAAGTTTGGCATTTTATGATGATTAAATGCATTATTTAGTAAAGTGTAAACAATTAAAATAAATTGTTTATAAGTTTAAGAAATGTTATTCTTTCAATATCATTATACCAAAATATTGGTATGGATTTTATTGTAGAATTTCTACCTTTTTGTGTCAGGAATACTATTCATGAGTTACTATTCACGAGTTATTATTCACGGATACTATTCACTACAAAATTGGTTTCTTTTTCTAACCAAATTATAGTTGATTTATGAATATTACTCTAGAGATTAAAACTATATATTGATTATATTGATTTTATTATCATATATAATATTTTTATAACCCTGATGTTGAAATTCCTTTCACTTGAGTGTAAAGATGAGTAGATTATTGGTATGATCATGACTAGGGTTCTCTTTAGCCAGTAGTGAAAAGTTGAATTGTGACTGGTATGATCATGACCATTGAATTTATAATTGAATATCTTTAGGTTAAGTGCAAAGGTGAATTGATCAACATAGTTATAATTATTGTTTATATAAATTCTGAAATGATTATATATTTCTTTGAGATATTAATATATTTGGCCTGTAATGCAAATATGAACTATTGGTGAATATATTTGGCTTGTAGTACAAATATGAACTGTTGAGGAATATCTTTGGCCTGTAGTGCAAAGATAAATTGTTGATGAATATCTTTGGCCAGTAGTGCAAAGATTAACTGTTAATGAATATCTTTGGCCCGTAGTGCAAAGATGACTTATTGTTAAATATCTTTGGCCAGTGGTGCAAAGATGAACTGTGGATGAATATCTTTGGCCCATAGTGCAAAGATGAATTTATTAGTATGATTATGAACAGGAACTGTGATTTGGTATTACCATGATCTTTGATGTTTCAGGTAAAGATATGTGATGAAAATTATATTCGTCCTGGGTACGAAGAGGAATTTAGAATCACAATTATGATTATGAGATATTCATATTATTGTGGAAAGGAACTGTTGATTGATGTTACAGGGATAAAACATTGTTGGTGGACTTTTAACATGGAGAAGATAATTGTAACACCCCCTTCCCGGAAAGGAAAGGGAGGTCACGTGCAAAGCACAACAAACCTCAAAATAGTAAACAGAGCGCTACTAACTTCAAAATATGTAATAATGATATCCACCAATGAAGTACTAATTATAATTCTCCAACTAGAGTCAAAATAATCAAAACTTAAAATCGAAACAACCTAGATTGATGGTCAAAGACAACTCCCTCATTACACTAGCCCTGAATCACCCCTGCAAACCTGCCGGAAGAAAAACACAGCATGAGCCAATTGCCCAGTACGGATATAAAGATACAAAAGATATACAACTGAAATACGAAATCAACATAGACAAAATATTGTCTTTGACAAAAATAAAACTCCAAAGATCTGAATAGAATATATCTGAACCAACAGGAATAACGAAACAAACAGAGGAGTAAAGAAAATAATGAACTGAAATAACTAACCCAATTAATTGAAAGGAGACGAAACGAACTGAAACAAAACGAATAAAACTAACACAATAAAATAATAGGCTGAAACAAATGGTTGGGGTTATTTCATACCGATTGAGCTCAGAAATATACCTTGCCACATAGGCAAGTCAAACTAATGCCACACAGGCAAGTCAAATGATGCCACATAGGCAACCAAAATAATGCCACACAGGCACATCAAAACAATGCCACACAGGCAAGTCAAAATATATAATGCCATACAGGCAATCACACATTGGACCGCGAATCCAAATGTATGCAAATCGGATAGGTGTGTTTGGCACAACATCACCAATCCGCAGAACAGAAAACTAGGGTTAACCCATACGCCTCCCACAACAAAACACCAAATGGCCCATTTACTCCGGAGCCCAAAATGGAGACGCCGTGGACTAATCACACCGCCACGGAGAGTGTCATGTCTCTCGTGCCAAGACGACATGCCTGTGGTACCCCCACAGGTGGTTATAGCTCAGGTATACCCTACGATATATTCTAATAAAAATACCATGTCACAACACATGCGACATAATACCAACAAAAGGGTTCTATATGTACATGTTGAACCAAATCAAATTATGGTCACAAGGTCTCAAAAGAAAGTAACAACATGTACCGCTCTACAATTATCAAAATAAATACTGAACATGATATCCTAATTCAAATAGTACAATTACGAATCCAATGTGTCAACTCCAAAATGAAACAATTATATGAATTTCACAAGAAACAATTATGTGAAATAATAATAGAATTTGAAACGAGAAATAAAACGAATAAATCAAATGTAACAAAAGTATCGCTGAAAGAGTACGGAATCCGTACCTGATACTTCCAAACCATTTATAGCACACTCCACAAAATCTTATCCTCAATTGTCAACGATATCAAATACGAAACGTTATTCACCACCTAAACATATTCACCTCAAATTAAATATAATCCAACTCATAAACTCCAAAATAATTTGTTATTCATTCAAGGTACATTTAATCATCACCTTAAATCAATTATTAATATTCCAAAATTTATATTCTAAAAATGACTCGTTAAATTCCTTCTGTTCGAACTAATAATAAAATAAAATTTTATTACAAATCTAACCATTACTAACATAATATTAACTAATTTTATTAAATAATATTTTTTTATAATATTAACAAATATACGAATTCGATTTGAATTAATATACAAAACTTTCGGTACAATTTCTAAATATAACATAATAATTAGTTATTTATTAAGCTAGTATACTAATCTTATCACCCCACTGCCATTCGAAATTAGATTGCTAAGAAACAAAATATCTAAGCTTACATATTATATTCTAATAAACAAAAACAATATATCTACATATATATATATATATATATATATATATATATATATATATATATATATAATGATAGTAGTAATAGGCCACCGGACATGTTCATTATATATACCCACTTCCTATAGCCACCTTAATCAATTTCGGTAATCACTTTGCAAAAGTACTATGCATATAAAATATATTTTTAAACTTTCTTATGAATTAGTGAACTTCCAACAAAATAGATCTAATAGCTTAAAAAAATAATAATAACTTACTAATTGGATATTGCAAAATTTAAAGGTTGATGAATTTTCTTCTCTCTTTTTTTGTGCCGCCATTGTTCTCCCTTCTTTTCTCTCTCTTCGTAGTAGAGGTTGCGCCTTTTTTTCAGTCAGTTATGAGAGGTATGTGAGATAGATTAGGGTTTAAATATTTATTAACCTATCTTATTAACTCTCCTAATTTTAATAGGATTTTAAACTACACAATTATAAATTAAATCTACTTAGTTTAAAGCCCAATTTTACCAATTTAATTTATCCATCACTTACTAATATTTATTAGCCCACATAAATTAAATCACTAGTTTAACCCAATTAGTATAAAAGCCCAAATTAATGTACTCACATACTTATTATAAGTCACACAAATTAAATACAATTTGACCCAATATAAGAAAAACCCAATTAAAATATGGATTTAAATATTATTTATTAATTTTTTTTCTACCGGGTATTACATCATCTACCCCTTAAAAAGGATTCTGTCCCCGGAATCAAAAGAAAAAACGTACCTAATTATCAAAAGATGTGGATACTCCGCTCGAATAGACTCCTCTATCTCCCAAGTAGGTTCCCGCTCCGAATGATTTTACCACAAGACTTTAACAAAAAGAATTATCTTCCTAAATTTTTATTTAATCAGTTATTTAATTATCTACTAAAAGGATTTAATTTTTTTTTCAAGCAAAACAAAGAAGAAAAGAGGGAAACAAAATCATTTACCTTTTCCAATTTAAACACAATTGTATAAAATAAAATCAATTAATATCTAATTATAATGAAATAGGTTATTACAATAATAGTTTGTATTGTCTATTTGATTCTTCTAATGGATTACTCGTTCCGCTGCAACTATGGTTGAAATTTTTATCATCTACCATATGTTCTAAATCTCTGATTTGTTATTGATGAAGGCTATTGATAATTTAATTATCTTTAGTCATGATATTCTTTACTGAGCTAGTTGTGCTCACCCTTTTTGCTTCACAATTTTTTTCAGGTAATAAAAGTGTAGCTGGGTCGAGCGGGGGTAACAAGGGAATAGAACGGTGGTCTCTAGTTGTGCAGTTCTCCCTAAATAGTATAGACAAGTGTGTTGTATACATCTTTTAGTAGTTATATTTGGTGAAACATATAGAGAGATGTCTAATGACATACAACCTCGTGTCATCATAAGATAGGGTTGTGCTCATCCACTTGCTGAGTATATTTACGAGCACTACCTATATAATCATGGTGTTTGTTTGAAGTATAATTCTCAATTTGAGACAGTGGAGATAATGATAAGTTAAGAGAAGACTCACCATTAGGGAAGAATATGATAGTAATCTTCTCGTTTTTCTTTGAGGTCTATTGGGTCAACCAAGGATAATTCTATGGCCATATGATATCTATTATAACCTAGAAGCATGGCCTCCCATGTACAAATGTTTCCTTGAGCACTTCCCAAAGATTCTAATTTCTAAAACAGTTTTGACTATACATTTATGTAAGGTGTCATTGTGACGTGCTATCCAAGGTTGGAATGAGAGTCATAGTTGGTATATATATTTGTATCCAAACTCGCAGTATATGTGTTGTTGTATTTTGTACGACAATTGTTGTAATAAAGTTGTAGTTATTTTCTGTACCATGTATTTGGCGACTCATAATGGGTTGGATGGAATGGACCTATTTTGGGGTTGTCACATTATTAGATAGCATTATTGGCAATGTCTAGAAAGTTCTGTCTAAGGAGAGGTTTGGTCACCTAATTGCGTGCCAGTAAAGAGAAATCCTTATTGGAAAGTCCCCTCTTTCCTGGAAACAGTCTGGTTGCCAGTACTATGATTCTGTAATATTATTTGTGAATAATTAATTATTGATTTATATGATAAGAAAAATATTTTATTTATGTGGATATTGATGGAGAAAATTTTTAATATGACAATTGTTGAAAATTGATATTTTATCTTTTATGATAAAATAGTTCATTTAAATATATTATTATATTATAATAATATAATAATGGTGATATTTTTTACAATGAATGTGGGATATATGAGTAAATGAGGATGAAGAGTGTTTTTGTTAAAAAAATTGCTTAACACATGTTTTGTGTGTTAATGGACCCCATTTTTAACTGAAATTTGATTATAACCTGTAAAATCGTCTGTATGTAGATTTCTGTCAATTTCTGTTTGGACCCCATTTTTCTATGCAGGGACATAAGATTCGAATTTTTCTTATAAAAGGGCTATTTATTATGAATTATTGAAGTTCCGAAATAATTGATTTTTGAAGTTTTAAATATTTTTTTAATAAAAACATTTTTGTTATGATTGGTGGGCCTCACTTGTTGTTAAACATGCTAAAATCAGAATTTCCAAGTTTGCATATGATTTATATAAATATATTAAATTTTTTGCTTTGGTGTTCTAAGCATTTTCCTATAAATAGGGTGTTTAGGTTAGAATTAAAAATCACACCAGAAACTGAAGTTTTTTCTCTTTATATTATCGAGTTTATTTTTGTGAGTATTTAGATACTTTTAGTGTTGCTATACGGTGCAAGTTCCTTCAGCACTATATCCAGTATTTCAGTCAGAAGTACTGTCATTTTGAGGTAAGGGATGTTATTTTTTTATAAATGATATTATTTCTTTCAATATCATTATACCGGAATATTGGTAAGATTTTTCTTGTGAAATTCTTATCTTTTCATGTCGGGGTTACTATTTATGATTTACTATTCACGAGTACTATTCACGAAGCATAAAGATTTTTTTTTCTTGTGGAATTTCTACCTTTTAGTGTCGGAATTACTATTCACGTATACGACACTATTCACAAAAAAATTAAATTTTCTTTTCTGTGTTCAAGATTGTCAGTTATCGTTTCTATCTTTGATTAGATCTATGTTTTGATCTTCATTTTTGAATTCTGCTCCACAATAGTTTATTATGGAGTATTTTTGAACATGGATAAACCGAAGTACGAATCCTTACTATTAGTTCTTTTGTCTCACTAGATTCGTTTTCTTTAAATATATTTTTCATCATCCTCAGTCCTAAATGATGATATTACTTAATATATATGGCCCGTAGTGTAAAAATAAATGATTTCTTGATGAATATCTTTGGCTCGTAGTGCAAAGATGAACAGGTGTTGAGATGAACATGACCGACTGATTAATATCTTTGTCCTGTAGTGCAAAGATGACTATTTGATTCAAGATGTATATTGATTGTTGTTACAGGGATAAAATATCGATGATGGATTTTTAAATTCATAGATGATAGTAGATTTCATTCTCTACTTTACTCTTCTAATGAATTATTGTTTCCGCTGCAGTTGTTGATCTAAAACTTTGTTGTATATTGTATTCTATCAGATTTTTCCCTGTTGAAGACTAAGGATAATTTGTTGTACATTATCTTAGTCATAATATTCTTTACTGGGCTAGTTGAGCTCACCCTTTTCCTTTTTGTTTCATTTTTCTTCTCAGGAGACGAGAATATAGCGGGAACTAGTCGGGGTGTGGAGTAATGGTTCAAGACAGTTGTTTTAGTAGTCCTCACTATTTTGTAAAATAGTGTATCAATAATTGTAATGAGGACTTATTTGAGTGTGGATATTGTCTAGAAGACAATATTTGTATTTAAACTCACAGTTTATGTGTTGTCGTATTTTGCACGAGAATTGTATTAATGAAGTTGTAGTTATTTCTGTACCATGTATTTGGCGAGTCAGAATGGGTGATGTATATCTATTTTGGGGGCGTCACACTTAGGCTCATTCATATAGTATAACCATAGATATACCATGCTTGTGTATCACATTTCAAATAAAGCATGAACGAAGCCTTTTTTCAACTAAAGTGGTGTTAGTTTCACATATGCGTTATGAATATTCCCAAGCATGTTTAATATGAGTTTTGTAACTAACTTGTGTGTTTAAAGAGCAAGCGTGATAGACTTTGTAGTTCATGACCTTGAATGACCCCAAATGGTTAAAATGATCAATTTAGAAATATGTTATAAAAGGGAACCTAGATTTACTTGAGAAGCATGAAAAGACCCTTAATATGGCAAATATACCATGTACGATTGTGTTGAGCAAGCCAAACATGTAAGACCCGGAATTTTATGAAATAAAAATATTCAATTTTTCTTATAATTACTATTCATGAGTTACTATTCATGAGTTACTATTCACGAGTTACTATTCATGAGTACTATTCACGAAGCATGATATTTTTTTACGTAAGAAGACACTACTCAATAATTGTTACAGTAATTAATGTTCAATATTTTATTTTATTGATTCAATAATTGCTACGTTGATATTTTATATTACTGTTGTTTCAATAATTGTCACTACACAGTATTTTTCATTATCGAAGCAATAATTAATATTATCTGAATAATATTATTAGATAATATTATTGGCAATATCTAGAAATTTCTGTCTAAGGAGAGGTTTGGTCACCTAATTGCACGCCAGTAAGGAGAAATTCTTATTAGAAAGCCCCCTCTTTTCTGGGAACGGCCTGGTTGCCAGTACTGTGATTCTGTAATATTATTTGGGAATAATTAATTATTGATTTTATATGATAAGGAAAATATTCATTTTATGTGGATATAGATGGAGAAAATTTTTAATGTGTCAGTTGTTGAAAATTTATATTTTATCTTTTCTAATAAAATAATTCATTTAAATATATTATTATATTTTAATAATATA
The DNA here is from genome assembly GCA_020205505.1 of Panax japonicus. Taxonomy (NCBI): domain Eukaryota; kingdom Viridiplantae; phylum Streptophyta; class Magnoliopsida; order Apiales; family Araliaceae; genus Panax; species Panax japonicus. The sequence continues at coordinate 22,581,205 of CM035105.1, forward strand.
ATAATGATGATATTTTTATAATGAATGTGTTATATATGAGTAAATAAGGATGAAGAGTATTTTTATTACTAAAAATATTTAAAACATGTTAAACATATTTGTGGACCCCATTTCTTAACTGAAATTTGATTATAGCCTGTGAAATCATCCGTATGTGTATTTCGGTCAATTTTTATTTGGAATTTGGAAAAACTTTCTTCTGCAAAGTTGTAGAGAATTGAATTTTCTATAAAAGGACATAAGATTCGAATTTTTTTGATAAACGGGCTATTTATTATGAACTATTGAAGTTCCGGAATAATTGATTTTTGGAGTTTTAAATATTTTTTTAAGAAAAACATGTTTTGTGTGATTGATGAGGCCCACATGAGTTGCAAAATATGTTGAATTCAGAAGTCTAAGTGGGCGTAGGAAAATTTTATTATATATTAATATTTTATTAAATTTTATACTTTGGTGTTCTAAGTAATTTTCTATAAATAGGGTGCTTAGGTTAGAATTGAAAATCACACCAGAATCTGAAGTTTTCTCTCTCTATATTATCGAGCGTATTCTTGTGAGTATTTTGAGTGTTGCTATACGGGATAGTAAGGGATTGTAAGGGATGGTAAGGGATGTTATTTTTTATAAATGATATTATTTCTTTCAATATCATTATACCAGAATATTGGTAAGATTTTTCTTGTGAAATTCTTATCTTTTCATTTTGGGGTTACTATTCATGAGTTACTATTCACAAGTTACTATTCACGAGTTACTATTCACGAGTACTATTCACGATAAAATTAGTTTCTTTTTCTGACCAAATTATCGTTGATTTATGAATATTGCTCTTGAAATTAAATGCAGTTGTTGATCCTATTGTTTTTATTATCATATATAACATTTTTATAACCCTAGTGATGGAATTTCTCTTTGACTTAAGTGTAAAGATGGGTAAATTATTGTTATGATCATGACTATGGGTTCTCTTTGGCCAGTAGTGCAAAGTTGAATTGTTGACTGGTATGATCATGACCATTAAATTTATAATTGAATATCTTTAGCTTAAGTGCAAAGGTGAGTTGATCAACATGGTTATAATTATTTTTTATATAAATTCTGAAATGATTATATATTTTTTAAAGATATTAATATCTTTGGCTTGTAGTGCAAAGATTATCTGTTATTGAATATCTTTGGCTTGTAGTGCAAAGATGATATGTTGTTGAATATATTTAGGTTGTAGTGCAAAGATGACCTGTTGTTGAATATCTTTGGCCCATAGTGCAAAGATGAAATGTTGATGAATATATTTGGCCCGTAGTGCAAAGATGAATTTATTAGTATGATTATGAAGAGGAACTGTGATTTGGTATAACCATAATCTTTGATGTTTCAGGTAAAGACATGTGATGAAAATTATCTTCGTCCTGGATGAGAAGAGAAATTTCGAACCACAATTATGATTATGAGTTATTCACATGATTGTGGATCAGAACTGTTGATTGATGTTACAGGGATAAAACATTATTGGTGGACTTTTAACATGGAGATGATAGTTGACTTTATGGTCTATTTGACTCTTCTAATGGATTGCTCATTCCGCTGCAACTATGGTTGAAAAGTTTTATCATCTACCATATGTTCTAAATCTCTGATTTATTATTGATGAAGGCTGTTGAGAATTTAATTATCTTTAGTCATAATATTCTTTACTAACCTAGTTGTGCTCACCCTTTTGCTTCACAATTCCTTTCAGGTAATAAAAGTGTAGCTGGGTCATGGCGGGGGTAACAGGGGAATAGAACGATGGTTTCTAGCTATGGAGGTTCTCCCCAAACAGTATAGAAAAGTGGGTTATATTTTATACATCATTTAGTAGTTATATTTGGTGAACCAAATAGGGTGACGTGAACCCAACGTTTGGAAGGATGTTTTGCCACTATCATACAAGATGTCTAATGATATACAACCACGTGGTATCATAAGACATGGTTGTGCACATCCACTTGCTGAGTATATCTACAAGCACTATCTATATGATCTTGGAGTTTGGTTGAAGTATAATTCTCAATTAGAGATGGTGGAGATAATGATATGTCAAGAGAAGACACACCATTGGAAAGAATATGATAGTAATCTTCTCATTTTTCTTTGGGGTTTATTGGGTCAACCAAGTATAATTCTGTGGGCATATGATATCTATCATAACCTAGACGCATGGCCTCCCATGTACGAAGGTTTTCTTGAGCACTTTCCAAAGATTCTGAGTTCTAAAAAAGTTTTTGACTGTACCTTTATGTAAGGTGCCATTGTGACATACTATCCAAGGTTGGGACATGAGTCATAGTTGGTATATATTTGTATCAAAACTCACAACATATGTGTTGTTGTATTTTGCACGACAATTATAATAATAAAGTTGTAGTTGTTTTCTGTACCATGTTTTTGACGACTCAGAATAGGTTGGTTGGATTGGACCTATTTTGGGGTCGTTACATTTGGTATTAGAGCCTAGGGATATGGTCTCTGGCAGAAATCCGGGATTAGAACTAGGAAGGGAGAGACAAGTAATATCCTTCGCTAGTATGTGTCCTACCTAAGCTGAATTTTCTTACTTAAGTTGATAAATTGTGATATGTCAATTAACCTTTGTTTTGGAGCTGTATTCTAGGATGATATCTGAAATACAGGAGATAAGCAATGGAGAAATCATGATGACAGGGAAGATGGAATCTAAAATAAAAGCAAGGTATTCTCAACTCTGTGAAATATCAGGTACGTAAATTTCGGGGTCGAAATTTTATAATGAGGGGAGATTGTAAGACCCCGAATTTTATGAAATAAAAATATTCAATTTTTCTTATAATTACTATTCATGAGTTACTATTCACGAGTTACTATTCACGAGTTCTATTCACGAAGCATAATATTTTTTTTACGTAAGAAGACACTACTCAATAATTGTTACAGTAGTTATTGTTCAATATTTTATTTTATTGATTCAATAATTGCTACGTTGATATTTTATATTATTATTGTTTCAATAATTATCACTACACAGTATATTCCATTATCGAAGCAATAATTAATATTATCTGAATAATATTATTAGATAACATTATTGGCAATGTCTAGAAAGTTCTGTCTAAGGAGAGGTTTGATCACCTAATTGCGCGCCAGTAATGAGAAATTCTTATTGAAAATCCCCCTCTTTCCTGGGAACGGCCTGGTTGCCAATACTGTGATTCTGTAATATTATTTGTGAATAATTAATTATTGATTTATATGATAAGGAAAATATTAATTTTATGTGGATATAGATGGAGAAAATTTTTAATGTGACAATTGTTAAAAATTTATATTTTATCTTTTCTGATAAAATAATTCATTTAAATATATTATTATATTTTAATAATATAGTAATGGTGATATTTTTATAATGAATATGTGATATATGAGTAAATGAGGAGGAAGATTATTTTTGTTACTAAAAATATTTAAAACATGTTTGTGGACCCCATTTCTTGACTGAAATTTGATTATAGCCTGTAAAATCATCCGTATGTGTATTTCGGTCAATTTTTATTTGAAATTTGGAAAAACTTTCTTCTGCAAAGTTGTAGAGAATTGAATTTTCTATATAAGGACATAAGAATCGAATTTTTCTGATAAAGGGGCTATTTATTATGAATTATTGAAATTCCGGAATAATTGATTTTTGGAGTTTTAAATATTTTTTTAAGAAAAACATGTTTTGTGTGATTGATGAGGCCCACATGAGTTGCAAAATATGCTGAATTCAGAAGTCTAAGTGGGCGTAGGAAAATTTTATTATATATTAATATTTTATTAAATTTTCTACTTTTGTGTTCTAAGTAATTTTCTATAAATAGGGTGCTTAGGTTAGAATTGAAAATCACACCAGAATCTGAAGTTTTCTCTCTCTATATTATCGAGCGTATTCTTGTGAGTATTTTGAGTGTTGCTATACGGTGCAAGTTCCTTCAGCACTATATCCAGTATTCCAGTCAGAAGTACTGTCTTTTTGAGGTAAGGGATAGTAAGGGATTGTATGGGATGGTAAGGGATGTTATTTTTTATAAATGATATTATTTCTTTCAATATCATTATACCGGAATATTGGTAAGATTTTTCTTGTGAAATTCTTATCTTTTCATTTTGGGGTTACTATTCATGAGTTACTATTCACAAGTTACTATTCACGAGTTACTATTCACGAGAACTATTCACGAGTACTATTCACGATATAATTAGTTTCTTTTTCTGACCAAATTATCGTTGATTTATGAATATTGCTCTTGAAATTAAATGCAGTTGTTGATCCTATTGTTTTTATTATCATATATAACATTTTTATAACCCTAGTGATGGAATTTCTCTTTGACTTGAGTGTAAAGATGGGTAAATTATTGTTATGATCATGACTATGGGTTCTCTTTGGCCAGTAGTGCAAAGTTGAATTGTTGACTGGTATGATCATGATCATTAAATTTATAATTGAAAATCTTTAGCTTAAGTGCAAAGGTGAATTGATCAACATTGTTATAATTATTGTTTATATAAATTCTGAAATGATTATATATTTCTTTGAGATATTAATATCTTTGGCTTATAGTGCAAAGATTATCTGTTATAGAATATCTTTGGCTTGTAGTGCAAAGATGATATGTTGTTGAATATATTTGGCTTGTAGTGCAAAGATGACCTATTGTTGAATATCTTTGGCCCATAGTGCAAAGATAAAATGTTAATGGATATATTTGGCCCGTAGTGCAAAGATGAATTTATTAGTATGATTATGAAGAGGAACTGTGATTTAGTATAACCATGATCTTTGATGTTTCAGGTAAAGACATTTGATGAAAATTATCTTCGTCCTGGATGAGAAGAGAAATTTAGAACCACAATTATGATTATGAGTTATTCACATGATTGTGGATCATAACTGTTGATTGATGTTATAGGGATAAAACATTATTGGTGGACTTTTAACATAGAGATGATAATAGACTTTATTGTCTATTTAACTCTTCTAATGAATTGTTCGTTCCGCTGCAACTATGGTTGATAAGTTTTATCATCTACCATATGTTCTAAATCTCTAATTTATTATTGATGAAGGCTATTGAGAATTTAATTATCTTTAGTCATAATATTCTTTATTGAGCTAGTTGTGCTCACCCTTTTGTTTCATAATTCCTTTCAGGTAATAAGAGTGTAGATGGGTCGAGCGGGGGTAACACGGGAATAGAACGGTGGTCTCTAGTTGTGGAGATTCCCCCTAAACAGTATAGAAAAATGTGTTATATTTTTATATTTGGTGAACCAAATAGGGTGAGGCGAACCCAACGTTTGGAAGGGTGTTTTGCCACTATCATACAAGAGGACTAATGACATACAACCTCGTGTTATCATAAGACATGGTTGTGCACGTCCACTTGCTGAGTATATCTAAAAGCACTATCTATATGATTTTGGAGTTTGGTTGAAGTATAATTCTCAATTAGAGACGGTGGAGATAATGATATGTCAAGAGAAGACTCACCATTGGAAAGAATATGATAGTAATCTTCTCGTTTTTCTTTAGGGTTTATTTGGTCAACCAAGGATAATTCTGTGGGCATATGATATCTATCATAACCTAGACGCATGGCCTCCCATGTACGAAGGTTTTCTTGAGCATTTTCCAAAGATTCTGATTTCTAAAACAGTTTTTGACTGTGCCTTTATGTAAGGTGACATTGTGACGTACTATCAAAGGTTGGGACATGAGTCATAGTTGGTATATATTTGTATCAAAACTCACAACATATGTGTTATTGTATTTTGCACAACAATTATAGTAATAAAGTTGTTGTTGTTTTCTGTACCATGTTTTTGATGACTCAGAATAGGTTGATTGGATTAGACCTATTTTGGGGTCATTACATTTGGTATCAGAGCCTAGGGATATGGTCTCTGGCGGAGATACGGGATTAGAACTAGGAAGGGAGAGACGAGTAATATCCTTCGCTAGTATGTGTCCTACCTAAGCTGAATTTTCTTACTTAAGTTGACAAATTGTGATATTTCAATTAACCTTTGTTTTGAAGCTGTATTCTAGGATGATATCTGAAATACAGGAGATAAGCAATGGAAAAATCATGATGACAGGGAAGAATGAATCTAAAATGAAAGCAAGGTATTCTAAACTCTGTGAAATACCAGGTACGTAAATTTCAGGGACGAAATTTCATAAGGAGGGGAGATTGTAAGACCCCGAATTTTATGAAATAAAAATATTCAATTTTTCTTATAATTACTATTCATGAGTTACTATTTACGAGTACTATTCACGAAACATAATTTTTTTTACGTAAGAAGACACTACTCAATAATTGTTACAGTAGTTACTGTTCAATATTTTTTTATTAATTCAATAATTGCTACGTTGATATTTTATATTACTGTTGTTTCAATAATTGTCACTACACAATATTTTCCATTATCGAAGCAATAATTAATATTATATGAATAATATTATTAGATAACATTATTGGCAATGTCTAGAAAGTTCTGTCTAAGGAGAGGTTTGGTCACCTAATTGCGCGCCAGTAAAGAAAAATTCTTATTGAAAATCTCCCTCTTTCCTAGGAACGGCCTGGTTGCCAGTATTGTGATTCTGTAATATTATTTGTGAATAATTAATTATTAATTTATATGATAAGGAAAATATTCATTTTATGTAGATATAGATGGAGAAAATTTTTAATGTGACAATTGTTAAAAATTTATATTTTATCTTTTCTGATAAAATAATTCATTTAAATATATTATTATATTTTAATAATATAATAATGGTGATATTTTTGCAATGAATGTGTGATATATGAGTAAATGAGGAGGAAGAGTATTTTTGTTACTAAAAATATTTAAAACGTGTTAAACATGTTTGTGGACCCCATTTCTTGACTGAAATTTGATTATAGCCTGCAAATCATCCATATGTGGATTTCGGTCAATTTTTGTTTGGAATTTGGAAAAACTTTCTTCTGCAAAGTTGTAGAGAATTGAATTTTCTATAAAAGGACATAAGATTCGAATTTTTCTGATAAAGGGCTATTTATTATGAACTATTGAAGTTCCGGAATAATTGATTTTTGGAGTTTTAAATATTTTTTTAAGAAAAACATGTTTTGTGTGATTGATGAGGCCCACGTGTGTTGCAAAATATGCTGAATTTAGAAGTCTAAGTGGACATAGGAAAATTTTATTATATATTAATATTTTATTAAATTTTCTGCTTTGGTGTTCTAAGTAATTTTCTATAAATAGGGTGCTTAGGTTAGAATTGAAAATCACACCAGAATCTGAAGTTTTCTTTCGCTATATTATCGAGCGTATTCTTGTGAGTATTTTGATATTTTGAGTGTTGCTATACAGAGCAAGTTCCTTCAGCACTATATCCAGTATTCCAGTCAGAAGTACTATCTTTTTGAGGTAAGGGATTGTAAGGGATGGTAAGTGATGTTATTTTTTATAAATGATATTATTTCTTTCAATATCATTATACCGGAATATTGGTAAGATTTTTCTTGTGAAATTCTTTTCTTTTCATGTCAGAGTTACTATTCATGAGTTACTATTCACGAGTTACTATTCACGAGTTACTATTTACGAGTTACTATTCACGATAAAATTGGTTTCTTTTTCTGACCAAATTATCGTTGATTTATGAATATTGCTCTTGAAATTAAATGTAGTTGTTGATCCTATTGTTTTTATTATCATATATAACATTTTTATAACCCTAGTGATGGAATTTCTCTTTGACTTGAGTATAAAGATGGGTAAATTATTGGTATGATCATGACTATGGGTTCTCTTTGGCCAGTAGTGCAAAGTTAAATTATTGACTGGTATGATCATGACCATTAAATTTATAATTGAATATCTTTAGCTTAAGTGCAAAGGTTAATTGATCAACATTGTTATAATTATTGTTTATATAAATTCTGAAATGATTATATATTTCTTTAAGATATTAATATCTTTGGCTTGTAGTGCAAAGATTATCTGTTATTGAATATCTTTGGCTTGTAGTGCAAAGATGATATGTTGTTGAATATATTTGGCTTGTAGTGCAAAGATGACCTGTTGTTGAATATCTTTGGCCCGTAGTGCAAAGATGAAATGTTGATGAATATCTTTGGCCTGTAGTGCAAAGATGAATTTATTAGTATGATTATGAAGAAGAACTGTGATTTGGTATAACCATGATCTTTGATGTTTCAGGTAAAGACATGTGATAAAAATTATCTTCGTCCTGGATGAGAAGAGGAATTTAGAACCACAATTATGATTATGAGTTATTCACATGATTGTGGATCAGAACTGTTGATTGATGTTATAGGGATAAAACATTATTGGTGGACTTTTAACATGGAGATGATAATAGACTTTATGGTCTATTTGACTCTTCTAACGGATTGCTCGTTCCGCTCCAACTATGGTTGAAAAGTTTTATCATCTACCATATGTTCTAAATCTCTGATTTATTATTGATGAAGGCTATTGAGAATTTAATTATCTTTAGTCATAATATTCTTTACTAAGCTAGTTGTGCTCACCCTTTTGCTTCACAATTCCTTTCAGGTAATAAGAGTAGCTAGGTCAAGCGGGGGTAACATGGAAATAGAATGATGGTCTCTAGCTGTGGAGGTTCTCCCTAAACAGTATAGAAAAGTGGGTTATATTTTATACATCATTTAGTATTTATATTTGGTGAACCAAATAGGGTGACGCGAACCCAACGTTTGGAAGGGTGTTTTGTCACTATCATACAAGATGTCTAATGACATACAACCTCGGGGTATCATAAGACATGGTTGTGCACATCCACTTGCTGAGTATATCTACAAGCACTATCTATATGATCTTGGAGTTTGGTTGAAGTATAATTCTCAATTAGAGACAGTGGAGATAATGATACGTCAAGAGAAGACTCACTATTGGAAAGAATATGATAGTAATTTTCTCGTTTTTCTTTGGGGTTTATTGGGTCAACCAAGGATAATTCTGTGGGCGTATGATATCTATCATAACCTAGACGCATGGTCTCCCATGTACGAAGGTTTTCTTGAGCACTTTCCAAAGATTCTGATTTCTAAAATAGTTTTTGACTGTACCTTTATGTAAGGTGCCATTGTGACGTACTATCCAAGGTTGGGACATGAGTCACAGTTGGTATATATTTGTATCAAAACTCACAACATACGTGTTGTTGTATTTTACACGACAATTGTAGTAATAAAGTTGTAGTTATTTTCTATACCATGTTTTTGACGACACAAAATAGGTTGGTTGGATTGGACCTATTTTGGGGGCGTTACAAAATAGAAACCACAAGGCAACAGATAAGTCTTGGCTTAGCCAGAGGACGACACAACTGCATCGGTCTTAGCTTAGCCATGGTGCAGCTGCGCCAGTTTGGAATCTGAGACTCTGCAATCTGATCTTTGGCAGTTAACTTGTATGATACCTAAGATGCTAGAGGTGGTTTAAATCCGCTTAATAATGTTTTGCTTGAATGCTATGAGTGGTGTAGGTTTCACTTATAAGAATAGACACACGAATAGTAAAGTGGTATGGGAAGCATCTAGCATGCATGTATGTTAAACTATAGGTGTAAATGATATGTTAAAGTGGGGCAGAAAGTGCAAGGCAACAGCTCAGTCCTGGTCTGGCCAGAGGACAGCGCAGCTACGCCGTCCCTAGGCCTAGACAGGGCGCAGCTGCGCCGTGCAGCAGTCACTACTAAGTTCTGTTTTTGAAATGATGTTTGACGCATGCTTATGTTCTATCTTTAACTTGTAATATATGATCAACATGATATTTAATGTGTTAAGGAACATGCCATATGATAGAAATAAAGGTTATTCATAACTTTTGAAGGATAAGTCCAAAGGGATGTTTGCATAATATCAAAACAAAGTTATGTGAGTTGAACTTGTAATGACGTATAAACTGATTTTGTACCATATGTGCATACTTGAATCATGTCAAGCTTGATTAAGGACCGTGTTAGCTAATAAACATCTTAAACATATAATACATTATGAATAGGATTCGAATGTGAGATAGTGGTAAAACCCCATCTTTTAAAAAATGTTAGAGGGGTAGCAAGCTAGTGTTGTCCCCGTCTTTTGTGATATTAGGGGATATGTATTTTCATTTATAGCAGTATGCTAGAAAAAAACGTGTATTGTAACCATTTGACATATGAATATAAATGATCTTATTTCAGACACGTGTTATAAACTTTTAGTTCTTTTCATTTGAGAAATGTCTAAATATGATAGTTAGATAATAAGATGAAACTTTTGTGATGCAGAAAATGCCGCCCAGATGTAGAATAACTGTCCAAGAAGAGTCAGTTAATGATGAGAGAGGACCCGTAGATCCTATACAGCAACTGGTAGATTTAATGGGAGAAGCTCTGAGGGGAAGAAACGAAATTGTACCACCCATTCCCCAAGTTGTCCTAGTAACAACCTTAAAAATTTTAAGAGTGTAAGACCCCCAAAGTTCACGGGAACTACTGACCCGATAGTTGCGCAAACCAGGATCAAGGAGATCGAGAAGGCCTTCACTATAGCTCTCATGGGTGAAGACCAGAAGACTGTATTTGCAACATACATGATGAGGGACGAAGCAAACTATTGGTGGGAAACTAACCAACAGAGAGCAGGGGAAGGAATGATAACTTGGGAGAGGTTTATGACGCTATTTTTCAAAAATTATTTTCAGAAGAGTATGAAGAGAAGGATGAAAGTGAAGTTTCTAGAGTTGAAACAAGGAGATATGACGGTGGAGCAATACACTGCTAAGTTTAATGAACTAGCGCGATTTGCGGAGCACCAAGTTGGGGATGAAGAAAGGAAGACGAGACGCTTCGAGCAAGGATTGAAGCCGTGGTTGTATAATAAGGTATCAGTCTTTCAGATTGATTCCTTTATAACCTTGTTGGAGAAGGCAGTCATTGCGAAGGGTGGCAGTGAGGCCTTAAGTCTATATCATAAGGAGAAGAAGAACAAGCACACCGGTAATGAGCACAGTGGAGGAAGCAGCAGCGGGGGAAGTAAATCAGGAAAAAGGAAATGGGAAAACAACAACCACAACAACAACCGAAACAATAACCAAGGTGGGAGTCACCAGGGAAACTTCAAGAAGAGGACCGAAGATTGAACAAATGTGGAAGAAACCATCAGGGGGAATGCTGGAAAAGAAAGATCACTTGCTATAATTGCAGCCAAGACGGGCACATCTCACCAAATTGCCCAAAGCCAAAGAAGATCAGAGGTTGTTTTGCTTGTGGATCGACAGAGCACCAGATAAAGGATTGCCCGAAGAAAGGAAGAAGTGGAGCTGGCAGAGGCCAGGGAGGAGGAAGCAAGTTAATGATTGGTGGACCTGCACAACCCAACCGATCGACCGCTCGAACCTTTAACATGACCGTCCAGGATGCCATAGCTACGAAGGACGTGGTGTCAGGTATAATCCCAATCAATAATATAAATGCTTATGTATTATTTGATTCAGGTGCCACCTGTTCTTTTGTATCTGAAGAATTTACTAGTAAATTTAGTACACCCCGAGAACGGTTAGAAGATTCCTTGAACGTAGAAGTTGCGAATAAGGAAATAATCCCTGTAGAATACGTTTATCAAAATTGTCGCGCAAACATTAGAGAACATGAATTGAGCGTGGACTTGATTCTTATTAGACTTGGAAAATTTGACGTAATACTGGGAATGGATTGGTTATGTAACCATGCGGCGATAATTGACTGTCAGAACAAGTGTGTGAACCTTCAGACTTTGAGTAAGTCTAAGGTAGTGTTTCATGGTAGATCATCGCTTAAGCAATCGTGTTGCGTTACGATGATGCAGGCCAATAAATTGTCAAAGAAAGGATGTGTAGGTTATTTAGCTTACATCGTAGATACTTGGAAAAAGGGAGTAGAAATTAAAAATATACCTGTAGTGAATGAATTTCAAGACGTGTTTCCGGAAGATCTGCCTGGTCTTCCGCTGGATAGAGAAATCAAATTCGTAATAGACTTAGCACTGGGAACGGAGCCGATTTCGAAAGCTCCATATCGTATGGCGTCAGTAGAAATAAAGGAATTGATGATACAACTTCAGGAGTTACTGGATAAGGGGTACATTCGACCGAGTGTGTCTCCTTCGGGAGCACCAGTGTTATTCGTGAAGAAAAAGGACGGATCGATGAGGCTCTGTATAGATTATCGAGAATTGAACAGAGTAACGATCAAGAACAGATATCCATTGTCGAGGATAGACGACTTGTTTAATAAACTGAAAGGAGCAAAATGTTTCTCGAAGATCGACTTACGGACAGGATATCAACTGAAAGTGCGGGATGAAGATATACCGAAGACTGTGTTTCGAACCCGTTATGGACATTACGAGTTTTTGGTAATGTCATTCGGTTTAACTAATGCTCCGACAGCATTCATGGACTTGATGAATCGAGTTTTCAAGCCATACTTGGATAAATTCGTAGTAGTTTTCATCGATGACATTTTTATCTACTCCAAGACAGAGGAAGAACATGCCGAACATTTGAAGATTATTTTGGAAGCACTACGAAAGGAGGAGATGTATGCGAAGTTTTCAAATGAGAATTTTGGATGAAGAAGGTTCAATTCTTAGGCCACGTGGTGGATGTGAATGGAATCTTAGTTGACCCCGAAAAGGTCGAAGCAGTAAGTAGTTGGGAACAACCGAGAACACGGACAGAGATAAGAAGTTTCTTAGGATTAGCTGGGTACTATCGAAGATTCATCCAAGATTTTTCTAAGATAGCAACCCCGTTGACTAATATGACGAGGAAAACGGTAAAATTTGTATGGACCGACTAATGCGAAGAAAATTTTTAAGAGCTGAAGAAGAGGTTAAGTGAAGCGCCTGTATTATCCTTACCAGATGATACGGGAGGATTTCTAGTGTATAGTGATGCATCGCATAGAGGACTGGGATGTGTGCTGATGCAACATTGCAAAGTTATTGTGTATGCATCACTATAATTGAAGGATTACGAAAAACGATACCCTACTCATGACTTAGAGCTAGCGGTAGTAGTTTTTTCGTTAAAGATCTGGAGACATTATTTGTACAGAGCGAAATGTGAGATATACACAAACCATAAAAGTATGAAATATATCTTCACACAGAAGGAGTTGAATATGCGTCAGAGTAGGTGGTTAGAATTAATCAAGGATTATGACTGTGAGATTCTTTATCACCCGGGTAAGGCAAACGTGGTTGCTGACGCTCTGAGCAGGAAAGGAAGGGAGAAATTGTTTCAATTGACAACTTAGGAGGAGTTAATTAGAGATATGGAGAATTTGGAAATAGAAGTGAAGGGACCCGAGGGGTCTGAGGAGAAATTATTTGTAATGGAAGCTTGTCCGACATTGTTGGATAGAGTAAAGGAAGCACAGGTGAAAGATGAAGAATGCGAGAAAATCAGGAAAAGGATTACGGAAAATGAGAAAGAAAAATTTTGAATAGATAAAGACGGTATTATAAGATTCGAAGGGAGAGTGTGGGTACCGGCGATAACCGAGTTGAGAGAGGAGATTTTGCACGAGGCACACAATACGACATATTCCATTCATCTAGGAGGCACTAAGATGTACCGAGACTTGATGCAATATTTTTGGTGGCCCAATTTGAAACGGGAAGTCGCAGAGTATGTTTGTAGATGTTTGACTTGTCAACGCATAAAAGCAGAGCATCAACGGCCGAGTGGGTTGCTACAACCGTTGGAAGTACCAGAGTGGAAATGGGAGCATATTACGATGGATTTCGTGGTAGGACTTCCAGTCACACAGAAAGGGTTGGATGCCATTTGGGTTATCGTGGATCGACTTACAAAGACCGTACTTTTTCTACCGTTCATGATCCGTTACAGTTTGAATCAGTTAGCGAGTCTGTACGTAAAGGAGAATGTTTCACGACATGGGGTGCCGATATCGATTGTTTCTGACCGAGACCCGCGTTTCACGTCAAAATTCGGGAAAAGCTTACAAGAGAGGATGGGAACACAGTTAAGGTTAAGTACTGCTTATCATCCTCAAACAGACAGACAAAGTGAGCGAACAATACAAACGCTAGAGGATATGCTTAGAACTTGCGTGATGGACTTTAAGGGAAGTTGGGACAACCACCTACCCTTAGTCGAATTTGCGTATAATAATAGTTACCATGCGAGTATCGGCATGCCAGTATGCCACCGTACGAAGCTCTTTACGGGAGAAAGTTCAGAACGCCATTATGTTGGGACAAAGTCGGGGAACAATGAATACTCGGACCAGGGTTTGTACAACAAACCGCGGACGTGGTGACAGTAATAAGGGCCATACGAGTGGCAGCTCAAGATCGCTAGAAGAAGTATGAAGATTTACATAGGCAAGACCGAGATTTTGAAATCGACAATTTTGTATTCCTGAAGGTATCTCCATGGAAGGGAAATATCCGTTTTGGCAAGAAAGGGAAACTGAGTCCAAGATTCATAGGACTGTTCGAGATACTCAAGCGAGTGGGAGAAGTAGCATACAAAGTTGCACTACCACCTGAGTTGGAGCACATCCATAACGTGTTTCACATATTTGTGGTGCGTCCGTACAAGCCTGACTACAAGCACGTGATTTCTTATGAACTCATTCAAGTGGAGAAGAATTTAGCGTACGAAGAAATTCCTGTCCAAATTCTTGATAGGAAAGAGCAAACCTTGAGAAATAAAATTATTTCTTCTGTAAAAGTACTTTGGCATGACCACGATGTCGAGGAGGCTACGTGGGAGTTAGAAGATAGGATGATGAGGTATTATCCCCATCTATTTGTGTAACTTTATAGCAATTCTGGGATAGAATTTTTATAAGGGGGAGGATGTAATACCCGAGAATTCCCACGTATTATAAAATGAATATATTAATGGAAATACTATTTATGTGAATATAAGTGTTATTATTTTATGAGTTAGATAATACAATTAATTCGTATTAGATCAATGTGTATTAAGAAATGTGAATTGGCAATGAGAAGTGTGAAATGCCTTGTGTGGCATAATGCAAAACGAGAAAATTTATTAAGTGAATTAAAACGGGAATTAGGAAGTATAATCGTGTTGAACGTGTGATAGCATATATGTAAGACTCCAAATTTTATGAAATAAAAGTATTCAATTTTTCTTATAATTACTATTCAGTAAATGGTTAAATTGATAAAAAGCAAAGTTAAGGGTGATATATGATTTTTTTTTTTCAAAATAAACAAGTGGCTATAAAATACTTATTGTTATCGGGGAATATTCGTTTGGTCGTTGAATATTCTTTCTGTTGGAGAATATTCGTACGACGGTGCAGCCATTTGTGGGCCTATAACGGAAAACGGTTGGATGATGATAATGTCAAAAATTGAGTTTTTATAAAT
Source organism: Panax japonicus (assembly GCA_020205505.1). NCBI lineage: Eukaryota > Viridiplantae > Streptophyta > Magnoliopsida > Apiales > Araliaceae > Panax > Panax japonicus. The sequence continues at coordinate 22,596,711 of CM035105.1, forward strand.
AATGGCGTAGTTGTTACCGTTAACACTGTTGGAATACCCGGTGGTTAAAATACAGTAATACGCGTGGTTGCACAGTAGCACACGGTTTTACACAGTATTTTTGAATTATTGATCCTTACTTAAGAAGACACTACTCAATAATTGTTACAGTAATTACTGTTCAGTATTTTATTTTATTGGTTCAATAATTGCTGCGTTGATATTTTAAATTATTGTTGTTCAATAATTATCACTGCTCAGTATCTCCATTATCAGATCAATAATTCATATTATTTGAATAATATTATTAGATAGCATTATTGGCAATGTCTAGAAAGGTCTGTCAAGGAGAGGTTTGGTCACCTAATTGCGCGCCAGTAAGGAGAAATCCTTATCGGAAAGCCCCCTCTTTCCTGAAAACTGTCTGGTTGTCATTATTGTGATTCTGTAATATTATTTGTGAATAATTAATTATTGATTTATATGATAATGAAAAATTTATTTGATATGGATATAAATGATGGATTTATTTATGTGGTTATAAATGAAGGAATTAATGTTGAGGTATTTTATCAGTATTTTGTCGGATTGGAGGTATTAAAAGATCAAATTAGTGTTCTTACAGTTTTATTGTGTTAGTTATAATTGTTAATCCGACCGTTGGATCATTGTAATTTTTAGATATGTTATACATATATAAGTTGAGTATATGTCCACAAATTTTGAATCGTTAAAAATGAGCGTATAATTTGTTATGAATTTTAAGAGGTGACTGATTCGGAAATTAGGTTATAAATGATTTTGGTGAAAAATTCTAGAATTGGTGGGCCCCACTTTTGGTTGGTGAAAAATGTGCTCAATTGAATTTTCAAATGTGGTGGGTGAGAATAATAGCAGGTAAAGCCATCAGGTTGCAGGTTAAGTCTACTTCGGCGTGCTAACATTTTTCTATAAATAGAGGGCTAAGTTAGAATTGAAAATCACACCAGAAATAAGTTTTCTTTCTCTCTATATTATCAAGCATATGTTGAGAGTATTTAGATACTTTGAGAGTTGCTATTTAGTAAAAGTTTCCTTCAGTTTTTCATCCGATATTCCAGTCAGAAGTACTGTTATTTTGAGGAAAGGGATTTTAAGGGTTATTATGTTTTTCAGTTTGTACTTCTTCTGATCTTCAGAAAATTCTAGAAAAATTTGAAATGATATGTTGATGAGTTTTATTGATTGTGTCCAAAAATAGTTATTTTTGGATGTATAGATTAAGAGTTATGAGTTTTATGAGAAAAGACTATTTTAAAAGTAACCGCTTATAACTCCATGTGGTTAACTCTAAAATTGATGAAATTTTTATTGGGAGTACATCTATATAATATCAGTGTACTCTGTGAATTTTGGAATTTTTGGATAAAAGTACAATTTATGATAAATGTCTAAATATTCGTCGGTTTTGGCCATATGAAAAATAGTAAATGAATTTTAAAAATTCTAAGAAAAATATATGTTCAATATGGGACTATATTATACTAAATCCCAGAAAAGAAATATTTTTAGAACTGATTTGGTATTTTTCATGAAAATGGACTAGTTATAAATAAACGAGTTAAATATGTTATGTGAAGGAAGAAAATTGGAAAATATGATTTTATGGCTTGAGAATCATATATGTGGTATATGCAGATTTTTGATGAGGGTTTTGGTTATTGGTGATGAAATCTTATAAGTTTGGCATTTTATTGATGATTAAATGCATTATTTAGTAAAGTGTAAACAATTAAAATAAATTGTTTATAAGTTTAAGAAATGTTATTCTTTCAATATCATTATACCGAAATATTTGTATGGATTTTATTGTGGAATTTCTACCTTTTTGTGTCAGGGTTACTATTCATGAGTTATTATTCACGAGTTACTATTCATGAGTTACTATTCACTACAAAATTGGTTTCTTTTTCTAACCAAATTATAGTTGATTTATGAATATTACTCTAGAGATTAAAACTATATATTGATTATATTGATTTTATTATCATATATAACATTTTTATAACCCTGATGTTGAAATTCTCTTTCACTTGAGTATAAAGATTGGTAGATTATTGGTATGATCATGACTAGGGTTCTCTTTGGCCAGTAGTGAAAAGTTGAATTGTGACTGGTATGATCATGACCATTGAATTTATAATTGAATATCTTTAGCTTAAGTGCAAAGGTGAATTGATCAACATGGTTATAATTATTGTTTATATAAATTCTGAAATGATTATATATTTCTTTGAGATATTAATATATTTGGCCTATAGTGCAAATATGAACTGTTGAGGAATATCTTTGGCCTGTACTGCAAAGATGAACTGTTAATGAATATCTTTGGCCCGTAGTGCAAAGATGACCTGTTGTTGAATATCTTTGACCGGTGGTGCGAAGATAAACTGTGGATGAATATCTTTGGCCGTAGTGCAAAGATGAATTTATTAGTATGATTGTGAACAGGAACTGTGATTTGGTATAACCATGATCTTTGATGTTTCAGGTAAAGACATGTGATGAAAATTATATTCGTCCTGGATACGACGAGGAATTTAGAATCGCAATTATGATTATGAGATATTCATATGATTGTGGAAAGGAACTGTTGATTGATGTTATAGGGATAAAACATTGTTGGTGGACTTTTAACATAGAGAAGATAATAGACTATATTGTCTATTTGACTCTTCTAATGGATTGCTCGTTCCCCTGCAACTATGGTTAAAATTTTTATCATCTACCATATGTTCTAAATCTCTAATTTATTATTGATGAAGGCTATTGATAATTTAATTATCTTTAGTCATGATATTCTTTACTGGGCTAGTTGTGCTCACCCTTCTGTTTCACAATTCCTTTCAGGTAATAAGATTGTAGCTGGGTCGAGTGGGGGTAACAGGGAAATAGAACGGTGGTCATTATTTAGTAGTTATATTTGGTGAATCAACTAGAGTGAGGCGAACCCAACGTTGGAAGGGTGTTTTGCCACTATCATACAAGATGTCTAATGACATACAACCTCGTGTTATCATAAGACAGGGTTGTGCTCATCCACTTGCTGAGTATATCTACGAGAACTACCTATATAATCTTGGTGTTTGGTTGAAGTATAACTCTCAATTAGAGACAGTGGAGATAATGATATGTCAAGAGAAGACTCACCATTGGAAAGAATATGATAGTAATCTTCTCATTTTTCTTTGGGGTCTAGTGGGTCAACCAAGGATAATTCTATGGCCATATGATATCTATCATAACCTAGACGTATGGCCTCCCATGTACGAAGGTTTCCTTGAGCACTTCCCAAAGATTTTAATTTCTAAAACAGTTTTTGACTATACCTTTATGTAAGATGTCATGGTGACGTGCTACCCAAGTTGGTGTCAAGAGTCACAGTTGATATATATATATATATATATATATATATATATTTGTATCAAAACTCATAACACATGAGTTGTTGTAATTTGCATGATAATTGTTGTTATAAAGTTGTAGTTATTTTCTGTACCATATATTTGGCGACTCAGAATAGGTTGGGTGGAATGGACCTATTTTGGGGGCGTCACAATATAAGTAATCAAATACGCTCGTAGACTTGTAGTTACATTTTGTGGACATTAATTCATGTCATATATAACGAGTTAGCGATGAAGATTGGCACGGGCCGAAGCTAAACCAGTCTTGGCACTGTCAGGGCACGGCGCAGCTGCGCCGTCCTAGCAGTACAAACTGGTGCAGCTGCGCCAGTAGTCAGTTGGAGAAAAGTAATTTTCCACTTTGGAAATTAAATGGAACAATTATGTGGTATGTGTGACATTAATAAACCATGAATTAAAATATGTTATGTCCAATAACGGAATTGTTAATCCATTAATTAATATTAATTAATTGTGGTGGAATATGGATTACTTGGTAATTAATTCGTAATATACGATTATTATTATTGTAATACACCTATAAATGTAATAAAAATATTATCAAAGAATAATGATTATGGAAATCCATAATTTCATAAATCAATGGTTGGATTAATTAGTATTGGTATTAATTAATTAAGGAAGTGCATGGTATTATTTAACATAAATAAGTAAGTTATTAATATAATAATATTATATTGACAGTTATGTGAATATGAACAATAATTCAACTATACTATATAGTGTAGTGTGAAATTACGTGACTATATATTAAGATCTATGAAACTATATTATATTAAGGGATGATTAATCAAGGGAAGGAATAAATTTATTTATTTAACATAAATAAATAAGTTATAAATATAATAAGGTCATAATATGATTATATGAGTGGTAGAGATAATTATGGAACTACCCACACAATAATATCTGACTGTATTATTTAATTGCGTATATTTAATATACATGGACTATATGATGTGAGTATATAATTAATCCCTAAATTCCTAATATGGTTACTAAGGGTGTAAACGAGCCGAGTCGATCTGAGTATTGAGTTGCTCAGATTTGGTTCACAAAATTTATCGAGTATAAAATAAGGTTTGATTGAGGCTCATTTAGCTACCGAGTCGAGCATGATTTCGAATCGAGCCCGGGCAGTTTGGACTTTTCCAACGAATATGATCCGAGTATCAATAGAAAATTATAATTTGAGGAAGTTCGAGTAATTTATCGAACTTTAAAATGTGGTCATATTTGACTCATTTATATTTCGAGTCGAGCTCAAATCGAACTTTTAGTCGAGCGAGTACGAATCGAGCCCGAACTGTTTGCTCATTTTACAGTCTTAATGGTAACAGTTGTACATTAAGATTTCATTATGGAATTAAAACAAGCCTAGATAGCAAGGTTGCTAAGTTTTTATTTTGTCCTAAAATGAATGTCACCAATTACATGAATAGTAACTCAAAGCTATAATACGTATTCTCCAAAAAGGATAGAGCTAGGTGATGATGGCTGAGCTTGAGGGTGGTTGGCAAACCCTTGAGCAACCATTGTTTCATTGCATTGCACTATGAATTCAAGTTTTGTGTAACATCAATGCCCAGTCTAAGGTTTCTTCTATAAATGGCAGACAAAAATTCTCAGTAATGTTGCTTGAAGTTGTATGATAATTGCTAAGTAGGAGTTTGAGAGCATACAAGCATTCTTAGAACTTAAGAGTTCATTGGAGCAAGTTCCTTTCACATTTGCAGAGGTATAACTCCTTTTCCTTGCTTCCATTTTCGGTTTCTATAAACAGAGTTGTCGAATTCTTGAAATTGCAAATTTTTGATTTTGTAGAATTGGATATTATTATGGATGAGTAATGTTAACGTTGTTGTTATATGACCTTACAAGCATGTTTAAACTGATACATGAGTGTTTAGGAATGATTTTGTGAGTAATTTTTGTGTTTGGGCTAAATAGTTGCCGAGGTTTACTATTCCTGGTCTGAACCAGACACGGCGCAGCTGCGCCAAATTTACACTGAGGCGCAGCGCAGCTGCGCCAGCCTCTGAATTTTGTTTTGAGCTTCTGTTTTACAGATTGTTACAGTATTATGACATGTACTAGCATGCAATCATGTTTTAGGGGTATATATAGTTATATGAACCTAATGTAAGCATGTTACACTAGCTTAGCATGATTAAAGAAGGTATATAGCTTAAAAATGGATTTAAGGACTTAGAAACGAACTTATTGTGTATATATGCCATGTATGTATACTAAATTTGTAAGCATGGTAGTGTGACTTAGAAATGCATGAATAAACCTTTAGATCATGTTTATATGATTAGTAAGCAAGAATGAACATGTTGAACTTACTAGTGACCTTTGGAACATGAATATTGATAAACTATCTTGAAAGATAGAATCTGACCTTTATAAGCATGTTAGTGGTACTCTTAGGCTCACTCATGTAGTATAACAATAGATATACCATGCTTGTGTATCACATTTCAAATCAAGCATGAACGAATCCTATTTTCAACTAAAGTGGTGTTAGTTTCACATATGCATTATGAATACTCCCAAGCATATCTAATATGAGTTTTGTAACTAACTTGTGTGTTTAAAGAGCAAGCATGATAGACTTTGTAGTTCATGACCTAGAATGACCCCAAATGGTTGAAATGATCAATTTAGAAATATATTATAAAAGGGAACCTAGATTTATTTGAGAAGCATGAAAAGACCCTTAACATGGAAAATATACCATGTACGATAGTGTTGAGCAAGTCGAACATAAACCACAAGGCAACAGCTAAGTCTTGGTTTGGCCAGAGGACGGCGCAGTTGCGTCGGTCCTAGGCTTAGCCATGGCGCAGCTGCGTCAGTCTGGAATCTGAGACTCTGCAATCTGATCTTTAGAAGTTAACTTGTATGATACCTAAGATGCTAGAGGTGGTTTAAAGCCGCTTGATAATGTTTTGCTTGAATGCCATGAGTGGTGTAGGTTTCACTTATAAGAATAGACACACGAATAGTAAAGTGGTATGGGAAGCTTCTAGCATGCATGTATGTTAAACTATAGGTGTAAATGATATGTTAAAGTGGGAAAGAAACTGCAGGGCAACAGCTGAGTCCTGGTCTGGCCAGGGGACAGCGCAGCTGCGCCGTCCCTAGGCCTAGACAGTGCGTAGCTGCGCCGTGCAGCAGTCACGACTGAGTTCTGTTTTTGAACTGATGTTTGACGCATGTTTATGTGATGTCTTTAACTTGTAATATATGATCAACATGCTATTTAATGTGTTAAGGAACATGCCATGTGATAGAAATAAAGGTTATTCATAACTTTCGATGGATAAGTCCAAAGGGATGTTTGCATAATATCAAAACAAAGTTACGTGAGTTGAACTTGTAATGACGTATAAACTGATTTTGTACCATATGTGCAAACTTGAATCATGTCAAGCTTGATTAAGGACTGTGTTTGCTAATGAACATCTTAAACATATAATACGTTATGAATAGGATTCGAAAGTGTTGATTTCTTAACGAGGATAAACTACGCGTAAGGCAAGTATCCGAACCCTACTTTACATTATGCAAGTATTCTAAACTCTTGCATTACTTTATTCCAGCGAATATCGTAAACTTATCTCTTTTAATGTAAGTTATCTTACTTATTTGTTCAATCAAGCTAGTATGCTTAAACTCTTGTATAAACCATTATTCATGATGAACTTGGTATCTGTGACATCCCAGATTTTTAGAATTTATAAATGAGAATTTTATAAATAAAAGTATTATTTATGAGATATGTTGGGTGTAAGTATGTGTATGTCTTATATTATAGAATATGTGAATTGATGTGAAGAGAATGTTATATATTAATTTTAATATATATAAATATTTAATTGAATTATTTATTGAGTTAAATAAATAAATTTGGTTTTGATTATAGAGTAATGTAATTAAGTGTAGTAGATTAATTAAATGAATATTTAGTATTTAATTTAATTAATATAATAATTTTATGTTATAGTTCTAATTTAATTGAGATAATTAAATTAGATGAGTTATGTGATGATTGTTACACGAAATTATAATTAACAAGTAAATATAATTATGTGACAATTTGATGAGATTGATTGATGTTAAACCATTGATTAATTAAAATAATGAGTATTTGTCGAACATGGTCTTGGGCTTTTCTTTTTTTTGCTAAATTTAGACTGAATAAAAGAAAGAATAATTACAAAGTAAAAGGGTCAAAACCCCAAGTAGTATACCATAGCCATCATAGGACATGCCCTATGATGGCTATAGTAGACCAAACTAGATACTAGCAAACAGGGATATAACAAGGAACATAAAACAACAAAACAACCAACAATATGCTAGAACTAACTGCGAAGACAGATAGCATTCACCAGACCAACACCAAGCTGCAACAGCACATAGAATAGACGGCAACTGCTCAAGACCCTGAGCAAATCAGCTAAAACCTGCTGAACCATGAGCAAAAACACATCCCTCCCTAGCACAAACTAAGGATAGACTGCAGCTTCTCAAGACCCAACCAGCGCCGAAACAGCAAGTAGCCAGATTAGACCACACCTGCCTAACCAAAGTCCAAGCTGCCTAACCAGACCAGTAGCATCCAGAGCAGAAATTAGGCACAAAAAATCCCAGCAATACAGCAGCCCAGTCCAGCAGTACTAACCAGCCAAGGGCAGCTATGCACAACTAGACTAGCATAGAGAATCAACACATGCCAAGCTTCTGAATACAGCCAAGTTGGCAGCCAAGGGTAGCTAAACCAGCACAGCACAGCAGAAGCTAAACCAGCACAACAACACGGACCAGATAACTAGCCCATCATAATTAGCCCCAGTAAGAACTAGCAGAACCCATCCGACAATCAGCAGAATCTGCAGCAGAACCCAGCAGCAGAAATAGCAAGGCAGCTGCAGACTGCAGAGCCCAACCCTGCAGAGCAGACCCACAACAGTAGCTCTAAACCAAACACAGCTGCACCCATGCGACTAACCCACAGACTGTAGAGCCCAACCCTGCAGCAGAAGCAGAAAGCAGACCCCAGAAAGGGACTCATGAAAAGGCAGACCCACAGCAGTAGCAGAAAACAATAGCATAAACCAACACAGCAAGCAGCTGCACCAAAACAAGCTCCAACCAAAGCTCCAAACCAGACCAGCAGCAAGCAGCTAGCAGGGGATTGAAGAAATCATATGACTAACAGAACCAAATCAGCAACACAGCAGCAGCAGTCCTTTGCACATAGAAGAACTACTCATAACAGTCCAGAGCATATAGCAGCAGCAGCCAACACACAGATATCCCAGGGCAGCTGCCGAGAGAAACAACAGAATCTGCCGAGATACCAGTAACCCAGAAAGCTGCCAAGAATAGCAGATAATGCCCAACGAAAACCAGCCAAACAGAAATTACAGACCCATCAGCAGAAAGCATAGCAACTCATCTGCAGCATCAAATGCAGCCAGTAGCAGCTAGCAGAGATGCATAGCAAACAGGACACCAGCAACAAGGAGCACAGCAGAAACCAAGCACCACACGACCAACCATAACCCAGCACAGCCAACATGAAAATGAGAACCATGTGAAGCACAGACCCATAATCAGAAGGCCATCTACAACAAAGCAAATGCCTCACAAAATATAACCAAAGGAAGACCAGCAGGCCCAACAACAGAACCAAAGGCAACACAACAACAGATCAATGAACACAGCTAAACCAGCTAAAACAGGCTGCGAATAACAGCAGAGCCTATTAAGTATTGTTTAAAACAAGTTGCCTAAGACCATATCTTGTCTTAACTTTTTGGAATCTAGCATTTGTATGAAGTTTACACTTGAGCACATGGAGTATGTCGGTAACAAGATTACGAACTGTGCAGGATTTAAGATTGAAAATTCGCGCATTCCGCTCATTCCAAATACGGTATACCACAGCTGCGAAACCAAGATGAAGTAAACTGTGGTGGAAAGAAGGATTTGAATAATGAATGAGGTAGCCCGTAATGGAGCTCCAAGCCCGACTAGAACCCCTCCACCCACAGTGACGAAGAACAGAAAGCAGGACCCTAAAAGAGTAGTCACATTGGAAGAATAAGTGGTCAAAGGTTTCCAGTTTGGAGGAGCAAAGAACACACGAGGGGTTTACAGACATTCCAAAACTGACCAATTTGTCCAAAGTACGAAGCCCTTGATGGAAAGCCAACCAGAGGGTAAAAGAGTACCGAGGGATTAGGATCTTAGGCCACACTAATTTGTCCCAAAGAACAACAACTCCCACCTGTCTAATAGTACGCCAAAGAGTAGAAGCTTTTACCTCATTAGAATTCAAAGAACCCCATAGTATCTCATCCGGTTTAGTAGAGTCACAAACCCTATTGAGGTCAAAGGAATCCCGAAAGACAATAAAATCATTATGGTTAGAAGAGGGAAGATGCCAGGCAGAATCGCGAATAATATCACTAACAGTAGCATTTGGACTCAAACCAGAATTCATGATCAAAGGGGAATGAGAACTTGTAGCTAGAGGGTTCGCATTAAGCCAAGGATCGAACCACAGACTAGTACTTTCCCCATTACCAATCCGGAACCGAATATGGGTCAAAGCAAGAGGTCTCAACTGCAGAATCTTTCTCCATATCCATGAGCAGTCATTTGGGGTCTTCAAAACCCAAAAGTGTTTAGAGCTTAGATGATACATTCTAACCCAGGAAGCCCAAAGAGACGGAGAATTAGGATTAACTACTCTCCAAAGCTGAAGTAAGATTAGAGCTTTATTCCAGTCCTCCAGATGCTTTATAGCTAGACCTCCTTCAGAATAGGGAAGCGAAATTTTACTCCAGGCAACTTTGGCTCCATACTTCAACAAAGAGGGGCCCTTCCATAAGAATCTGCTCATAGTGGACTTAAGATCTTTAAGGACAGACGCAGGGAGAATGAAGTGGGCAGACCAATAAGATTGGATGGCAAAGATAACCGATTTAATAAGCTGAAGGCGACCAGCATAGGAAAGGAATCTATTAGTCCAAGAAGAGATTTTGGATTTAACCTTTTCTAATAGAGGATGACAATCAGCAAGGCTGAGCTTCGAGGTGATCAGAGGGACTCCAAGGAATTTAGCAGGGAACCGACCCACTTGAAACCCAAGAGAATTGTATATAATCTCAGCATGACCAGGAGAAACATTGGAAAGAAAACACATACTCTTCGAATCATTTACATGTAAACCCGAGAGAGACGAGAAGTGGTCTAAACAGATTTTGATGACTCGGACCGAGTTCACATCACCATGGCAAAATATGAGCAGATCATCAGCAAAGCACAAATGGGATAAGGAGATAGATTTTGTTTTCCAATGATGCTTGAAGGAGAGGGACCTGGTTTCCTTTAAGAGAATAAGAGAAAGGATTTCCATAGCAATAACAAATAGATAAGGAGAAAGAGGATCTCCTTGGCGCAAGCCCTTTGATCCTTTGAAATACCCACAAAGGGCACCATTCACTCTGACAGAGTAGAAGGTAGAACAAATACAAGCCTTTATCCAGTAGATGAACTTGGGAGGGAATTTGAAAAGGCGCAGAGCGGCAAGCATGAAATTCCAAGACACCGAATCAAAGGCCTTACGGAGATCAATTTTCATAGCACAACGAGGCTGGCCAGAGGACCTATGATAGTTTCTGAATAACTCTTGAGCCAGTAAAATATTATCACCAATCCTCCTACCCGGAATAAAAGCAGATTGAGAAGGAGAGATTAGGGAAGGAAGAATACCCTTGAGCCTAACTGCAATAATTTTAGCAATGCACTTATAGGTTGTGTTACAGCAGGAAATAGGCCTATAGTCAGTCATGGAGGATGGATTAGGAACTTTAGGAACCAAAGCGATAGCTGTAGAATTTGTACCCCTGAGTAGACAGCCCTTTTTGAAAAAGGATTGAACAGCCAAGGTAAAATCACGCCCCACAATGTCCCAAACGAGAAGGAAAAAGTTCACATTGAAGCCATCAGGACCAGGGCTCTTATTTTTCTTCATCGATTTCAGAGTTGTCAAGATTTCGCTATCAGTAACGTCTCTCTCCATCCACGAGGCTTGGGTGCCAGTAACAATATTGGAAACAAAGGGGGCAAAATCCATTAGATCGGGGTCCTCCCCTATAGGAAGAGATCCTAGCAAGGAGGAGAAGTGGTCCACTGCAATATGTTGAATATCCTTTTGATCAGTAAGGAGGACACCCGCCTCATTTTCAATAGCTAGGATTTTATTTTGATTCCATCTATTCTTGATTTGATTGAAGAAGAAGCCCGAGTTTTTGTCACCATCCTTAAGCCATTGGATTCTAGATTTTTGCTTAAGAAATTTCTCTTCACATCTAAGGGCAGACCACAAATTTCCAGAGTGAAGCCGTTGAGCCTTAAGGAGAGAGGGATCATTCGGATTGGAAGCAATAGCATTCTGCGTAACATGGAGGAGAGCTCTGGCCTTATCCACATTAGAGGTGATATTACCATTATCTTTGTTCAAAGTGGAGAGAGCCCATTTGACCGATCTAAGCTTCCCAGCTAGAATTTGAAGAGGATCCCCAGAGGCATAGATATTCCAAGCAGATTGGACAACCTCATGGAAATTTTCAAGCTCACCAAGGAAATTAAAAAACTGGAAAGGCTTGGGAACTCTAGGCAAGGTCAAACCAGTTTGAACCACCGCAGGGCAGTGATCCGAGAGGTCCCGAGGAGAGAAGATTACCTGAGAAGCATGGAAGTGGTGCAACCAGTCACAGTTGACCATAACTCTATCAAGCTTTTTGTACTGGGGTTTAGAATCACTAGAATTCCACCAAGTGTGAGTAGGACCAACAGCACGAAGATCAGACAAGAGGATATCAGTAGTGCAGTCCAGGAAGTCCTGCATACCCCCATTCCAAGAATCATTTCCACCCTTTATTTCAGTAACAGATAGAACCTCGTTAAAATCCCCAAGCATACACCAAGGCAAGTTGATCGAGTTACAGAGGGAGCGAAGGTCACCCCAAAGGGATTTTCTCTCAGAGGGGGTATTAAAACCATAAACAAAGGTGACAAAAAACTGCATAGAAGAGGCAGTAGATAGAACTAAACAATGCATAAATTGAGAAGATTTAGATAGAATATTTACAGTCCAAAGCGAGGGGTCCCAACCTACCCAGATTCTACCATTAACATGATGCTCATAATTAAAATGCCAACACCAATTTTTACATATAGCTTTGGAAATAACATTGGCTTTTGGGCTTTTGACTCTAGTCTCAACTAGGCCAACAAAAGAAATATTATGCTTACGCAAAAGAGCAAGGACACTATCCTGCTTGGACTTCATATTTACACCTCTAATGTTCATAGAGCAAAAATTAACCATAAAACGGTTAAGGTTAAAGTGGAGCAGGACGCCCCCCTCCTTTGATTTTTTTCTTTGGAGACTGGCCCGGAATCAAACCAACTCGAGCTTTCGCCTTTAGGTCACGACCAGCCTTTTCATCGACCATCTTTAACTTTCCCACAAGGGGATTAGGGGTAGGAGAGAGGTCAGTGTCCGAGAAAACCTCCATAGCTTCCCCAGCCCCAGCAATAGGCTTAAAAGAATTGGAGCTACTGACCAAGGGGGAACAGCTATTGGGAGCTTGCTGTTTAGGTCCTTTAGCCACCAAGGTCCAGTCCGAAAGAGAAGATACAGACTGAGGGATAGCAAGAGAGGGTTTAAGGCCATCCAGAGCAGCAGGGGGATGAGGAGTAGTAGAAGCAACCGGAGGAGGATCTGTAGCAGTGTTTAAGGTTTTTGGCAGCCACCGATAGTTCGCTTTAGGACAACGAAGGAGAGAATGCCCGAATGATTTACAGTGGGAACATATTTGCGGTTTGTTCTGGTATTCCACTCTGACAGTCACAAACTTTTCAGAGTTAGTAACTTCATCCAGTACAGCCACTTCTAGCGATCCAGGAAGAGTCGACGAGGGTGTTATTTCAATACATATCCGAGCAAAATGCATAGGTTCTAATTTTTCTGTGATTTTATCTACAAACAGCGGAATGCCTACCCCACTCGCAAGATAACTGAGCCCAGCAGATGACCAATAAGACATGGGTATGTTATGGAATTTAACCCAGACCGGAGCTTTTGTACATGAGTCAAAATGGAAGTCCATGCCTTCCTTCCATAGTTTAAGACATAGCAATTTATTTGAGATATACCAGGGACCAAGAGCAAGCACATTCTCACGGTCCTCCGGCTTTGCAAATTTGAAGACAAAGAAACCCCCTTCTTGAAGAAAAACACTTTTCAGGCCGTATTTATCCCATAGATTGTGGACATTGGCTTCCACAAGCTTAAACGGCATTTTGGAGTGAAGAAAACCACCCACCAGACAAGAGGACCAGAGAGAGTTACCTTGGAGCAGGATCTCAGGAGGTGGCCTAATAACGGTAGAGCCATTATCCGTGCTGGGAGAAGACGGAGGGAAGAAATCAAGCTTCAAAGAAGGGACTGCCGGAGAGGCCTGGGCCACAATGTTACTCCAAGATTTCGGGGGACAGTCCGAGGCTGCAGCAGGAATTCCCCTTGCTCCCGAGAAGTTCCCAGCAACCGGCCTAGAGCACTCACCTTCTTCAAGAAGAGACCCATCACTGGCTGGTTTGGGGTGAACACCACATTGACCCAAGGAGGGAGACGTCGGTTTTGACAAGAATGGCTTCAGAGGACTTTTCTCAAACAGGTCATGGTCATTGACAGAACGAACAGATTTCCCAGAGGAAGCGAAAACATTTACGTCATTCATAGTGAACCCCTGAGCTTTGATAAAATCAAGCAGCATAGAAGACTTCTTTCGTTCGTCAGCCGCATCAAGGTGGCCCTGTTGCGAAAGAGCTTGAGCAGCTCTGAAGATTTCCTTCATGGGAGAACCCTCTTGAAGCCCAAGGCTGACTTCTGCAATGCTATTAGTTTCAGAGGTAGATTCAGAGCTACCGGATGGTAGTTCGGCAGCGACAAATGGTATAGCAGAGGATTCAGCCATAGCATTATCATCAATCACTGGAGAGCTAGGGCGAGAGACTCCAAACTCGTCGAACAGGTCCCTAGAAGGGCTGCTAGTGGAGTTTCCGGCAGACAAGTGAGAGAAGTCCACCATAACGCAGACCTTACACAGAGAACCGAAGGGGGAAAACAGATTTGAAGTAGAGAGAACGAGGCGAAGATGAGAGAAGGAACAAAAATATAGGAGAACAAGGAAGAACGAGAAAAGAAAGCTGGCCGGAGAAATTAGGTGGGCGAGTTATCAGATGTTAGGACAGAAAAGGAGGAGAGAGGGCAGGGCAAATATCCTAGAGAGAGAAACATGATTCCCTCAAGTTCTCCTCCGTTATTTTCGTCTTGGGCTTTTCAAGTTCAAGTTGGTGTAACCTATGTATTAACTAGTAATTAGTATATATAATAATTACTAGGAGTTACATATATTATATATTACTAGTATTGTATATTATATGTATATACTACAAGTTAGTACGTTAGTTTTAGAAAATAAGCCAAAGAAAGAAGAAGAGAGTTAGAGAGAGTTGTAGGAGAAAAAGAAGAAGAAGAAGAAGAAGAAGAACAAGCTTTGAGAAGACAAAACAAGCCACGTCATCATTATCTCCATCTCTCTCTTAAATTCATACTAATAAGGTTATAATCTAAATTCCTTGTTTTAATTATATTTTTATGTTCTTCATAATGTAGGAGAAATTGAGAGAGATAGAGAGAAATGGAGGAATTGAGATGAGCTAGAAGAAGAAGAAAAAGCTAGAAGAAGGTAACTTCTAAACTCTTATTTAATCTTCGATTTTTTTTAGGTAGATTTATGTTCTAGGGTAGTAGATCATGCTTAATCTTGTTTGTATAGGTTTAATCTTGGATTATCAAGAATCAAACAAGAGGATTCAAGAAAAAAATGAAATGGAAAGAGAATTTGAAGAACAAAATTCGTAGGTTTTGAGTAATTGTGGACAAATCTTGTAAAATTCATACCTCTTTGGGTATAATGAGTTAGAAAGTAAGCCTTATATCAAATCGAAGATATGGAAGTAAGCTATATTCTGAAAGTGGAATCACATGAAAACTCTTTGTAGATTTCTTGCAAAGTCTATTTTAGTAAGGCTGGTCCGAAGGGAAAATAATCTGCCCAGAAAATCAAAACTGTTACAGTTTTTAACTTTGAATAATTCATATAAATTCGTGTGTTTTGAATTTGAAGAAACTTTAAACTGTGAAGTTGTAGATATGGAAGTTTACTAGCCAGATTCGCGAGATTGAGCCATTTTATGGACCGGATCATGTCCGAAAAAATTGTTTAGTAAGGATGTCCAGAAAATGAAATTTTCTAGACTAGTTGATGAATTACAGAATCTGGTTTAGATGGATAAGGGTCTGACTTTAAGGCCTAGATGAGGTTGTAGTACACTGAGTAAGGGTTAATTCTATATAAGAAGGAATAAAAACGGACATGTAACGAAGGAGTTATGTTAAAAACAAAAACACCGTTTTGTTAAAGAAATTGTGAAGATGAGTTTTATAATTCTGTTTGAATTAAGATTTTGGGTGATGGTATATTTTGATGAATAAAAATATGTTTTGACATATGTAATGAGTATAGATATGTGTGGTCATATTCTATGCATAATTAACCATTTAAGATCAAGAGTTAAGATAAGTTAATGTGTGCACATAACGTACTCGATAAAATGCCTAAGAGTAATAGTGTTTCTAAAATTTGGTATACAAAGTGTCTATCTAATGACTAATATTGGATGTGTTAAACAATGTGTTAAATATGCATTTTTTTTAAAACCAAAGTAGTATAATAAAATGGTGTGATATACGCACATTAAACTACAAGTGCGATAGTCTAGCATGTGTGGTGATGAAAATGAAAATAAAACCGAGTTACATATAAAATAGTTAGATGTCTATAAAGACATTATAAAGGATAATAAGATAAAGTAAGGACTTAGAATAAATTTGACCATGAGATTGAGTATTGATTTTATTTATTATCAATCTCACATACAGTGTAGGTTGTGCAAGGACGCGAAGTATTAGCGTGTTGGTAAAACACCGGTAAAGGCAAGTCTTTCAGTTCC
Source organism: Panax japonicus (assembly GCA_020205505.1). Lineage (NCBI taxonomy): Eukaryota > Viridiplantae > Streptophyta > Magnoliopsida > Apiales > Araliaceae > Panax > Panax japonicus. The sequence continues at coordinate 22,613,324 of CM035105.1, forward strand.
TTTTTGCTATGTGAACTTGATGATGATCTACTTTAAAATTTTAGTGTATGATGTATTATATATGTCAAAAGTATGAAATGTGAAAGTCAATCTATGACTATGATGATTGAACTATGAATGTTGATTGAGTAAGGAACTCAATCTTTATAGTTGTTATGTGAACTACAATATGTATGCTATGTTTGTTTATGATTATTCTTGTATGTTGAGCATGTTATTATGTGTTACGTGATGCATGAAAACTGTTAGATTTTGCTGAGCTGTCGAGCTCATTCTTGCAAATAACCATTTTTGCAGATTCAAGAATTGAAGGTAATGTTATGTGCTACTTGATTGTTATGGATCAAAAGTGATATATGGAGATTTAATATCCTAGCTAAGTTGTTATTCTTGTAAACCATGTCTAATGTTTCGGTAAATGTATTAATGTTGTATTGTTATATCGTTTTGTGATGTAAACTCTTGTAGTATTAAAATGATTATAAGATATTTAGATGTAAAGGTTGAAAGTTTTTGGAACGAGAATAGTTTGTAATAGAAAATTTTAATTATTCCGCAAATTTCAATGGTTGTATTATCGTTTAATGATGTAAAATTAGAGGTTGAATGTATTATTAACGACCGAAGTCGAGAATTAAATTATATGAATTTTGGGGTTGTTACAGTATCGTTCTTGAATATTGTGAAAGAGTCGATGCCATTTGATTCAGCTAGACTATATGTGTAATAACCCGAGAATTTAGGTATTTGTTAAAATCTTAAACTAAACCTAGACAGAAAATAAGTGTATGGATTTGATATTTTTGGAAATGAATTTTGCTAATTTAAAAAAAATTTTGGTAAAGGTTTATAATGTTAAAGGTATAGGTGTACATGTTCTGTGTGTATGGTCATATATATGTATAGTATGTGGTTAAGGGTCAAGAGTTGACCAGATAAACTATATCAGTCATAAACCCTAATATTATTTTAAGAGCCTCGACGTTCGGTAAGAAAACCCTATTGACTGATAAGAAACCCTAGTTTCAGTTCGGGAATCCGAAACCCTAATTCAGAATATTAAAACCCTAATTGGGAATATTAAAACCGTAATTAAGAAGTTTCAAAATAAGTATAAGATTTTTGTGTTATTGATTTTATATTTAATTAGGGATAGCCCTAATTGATTATTAGAAAACCCTAATTGTTCAACTGGAAACCCTAATGTACAATTATGGAACCTAAGTGCTAAATTAGCAATTCTAATTAACGAAATATTAACCCTAATTAGCAAGCTTGAAAGTAATTAGTAAACTCTAATGTAATTAGGAAACCCTAATTATAATTTAGAAATCTTAATTTCCTATTTTTAGAACCTAATTAGAGAAGCCTAGAATATTAATTTGTGTAATCTTAGGGTTAAACCCTAAGGGTTAAAACCTAAGGGTTGTGACAAGTTACCTTTATGCCATTAACTTTACAAGCCAAATGTCCAAACTACCCTTTTGAATATTTTAATGAGATGGAGTGTAGATCTAGCTCTACTTGTGGTTGGTGACCAACCCTAAGCTAGCCATGTGATCTAGTGAGCAACTTTAATCTGCCAACAACTGATCACATGATCAGCCATAGGCATTACATCATTTTATAAATAGATTAAAGAGAGAGAAAGGGCCACTTTAGTTTTCATTTTCTCCCTAAACCTTCTCTCTCTAAAATTCGGGAATGGGGAGTGTGAGAGAGTGAGGAAATAAACCTTGATCATATCTTAACTCTCAAATATCATATCAGAAGATCAGAATCATAGATCAAGCCTTCAAGGAGGTATAAACCCTAAATTTTGAAATCTATGTATTTGATGTTAGATGTTGTTAATGATTGGTTAGATATGTGTTAAAGGGTGTAATTTAGTGATCTGGGTTGTTAAATCCCATATCCATAACATCTAGACGCTCGAAATTGAAGATTTAAATAATATGGAAAAAATAGAAAATGTTGTATGACAACCTAATAGCAGGGCTTCTAGATCCGTGCGTGTTAGGTGTTATCTGTGTTTTATGTTATAGATCTATAGTATTCCATGTGGACTATGATTTAGAACTAAAATCAGGATCATATCATGTTTAGATTTCAAGTTATGAACTGTCAAACTTAGTTGACCGATCACGTAATGATTTTCTCGGTAACCCAGAAAATTCCCAAAAACCCAGAAATTCTGACAAGCTTTTCAAGGCCTCTGATCTTGCTACTTGCTACTAACAAGTGATTTGGCCATGTTTGTGTAATGGACTTGTAGTCTGGTATAAGGTCTACACAATCAAGCTTTTAGCTCACCATGAAAGTACATAGAATCAAAATTATACTTGGTCAAAGTAGCATTGACCAACTGTTCTTGACGAAATCTGGAAAACCCAGAAACGTGAAGAACAGCGTCTGACTTGTACTTTGACCGGTTCAAAACTTGAGATGGTGATGTTGTTATGATAATCTAATGTTATAAAGTTGTACTCTGACATCACTACTACAAGTTTAAACCTTTATAGCACATAAACAAAACCTAGACTATAATCTATAAGGCTGCAAAGTAGTACGCCTTTAACTACTTGAGTTTCTAAGCAACCCAGAAACTCAAGAACAGCTCTGACATCATTTTCTGTCGCTCAGATCTTGCTGATATGAAGTATGTTGGCCATGAAATTTATTTAGGGTTGTAGTACTACATTAGTACTATAACATTTACACAAGTACAAGCCTAGAAACTTAATAGATCAATGATCTATACTTTATCAAAGTAGGTACCCTGTTTGCAGTTCTGGGTTTGGTGAAGAACACCTATAGCGACGGGTCTATCGCTATAGGGCCCTTTAGTGACAGTTTAATTATGGAAATTAATTATTTTATTTATTAAATAGATAAAAATAGTTTTTAATTATTAAAAATACATAATAAATTCCTAAAAATTATTTTAAAGCCTGAAAATTAGTTTTAATTATTCTGAATATATTTCATAAATATTTAATATTTTTGGAATACTAATGGTATTTAATTTATTTAATTATAATATTAAATAAATTATTTAAAAATGATTTCAAATCATGAAAAAATATATTATGGTATAAGAAAATATTTTAAGTTATTTTTGATGACTTTTAATATTTTGTGATAAATTTAATTAATTAATTAATATTAATGGTAATTAATTTATTTATTTACTAAATGTATTAAATAAATTATGGAAAATAGAATTAATGATTTATAAATCATATAAAAATGTTTTAAGTATTATAAAAATATTTTAAGTTATAAAATATAACTTTTGATATTTTGTCATGAAAAATATTAATATTTAAAATTAATGGCAATTATCGGATAATAGATTTAAAGGTTTAAAAATCATATAAGTATGATTTTAAAGTATTAAAAATACTTTGATATATTATAAATATATTATAATATTATGTGATGATTTTCATTAATATTTAGTATTAAATAAATATTAATGATAAAGGAATTAAGTGGTACTACAATCATATAATAATGATGTTAATGATTGAAAAATCATAATAAATGATAATAATTACTTGAAAATTATTATGAGCCTATGAAAATTATTTTGACTGAATAATTAATTGTCTAAGTTAATTGTGTTGCGTTTAGACATAGTCATATGGATATTAGGCTCGTTAGTTATCCGACTGGGTTGTCGGGATGTCAAAATTGAATTGGATTCAACTTAAACTGCAATAGTTTGACTTGATATTAAGTCTTATATGTTGTATAGACTAATAGGATTATGTGGTAATGTGTTTAGGTTATTTTATACTGTGATGATATTATTCTAACTTAGAAAATCGATATGATTAATATTAGGTCTTCGGATAAAGCTAAGTTATGTTTCATAATGATAATCAATCGATCAGGCATGTTTTCTTATACTCACTTATTGTGAAAGTTTTTATTAAACTGTTCTTTTAACTTGTGATTAATCATTGTTGATTACATCACATCTATGAATTGTTGAATCGTACTTTGTGCATATTGCATATGTTCATCAGGTATGAAAGGTTGATCACCTTCATTACCATTCGGTCTAGGTATAATTGATATGTTCATGTTTAATGTTCGTTCAGCTATGAAAATTTATCAATGCTAGTTCACAATTATATTCTTGAATGTTAGTAAACTATTATTCAAAAATTTTCCATCATGATATATCCTTAATTTATTGAACTTAAATTTGATGGGCAAACTTGTTGCTCACCCTTGTTATATCATGATAAACATTGCAGATTAAGGAGAATATGTCGGATAAAAGGAAAAGTCAAAGCCAAGTTTAGCTTGGGAATATGTGTGCAGCTAGATTTGTAATAGTATTGTATTATAATAACATTGTATATTAGATACGATATTGATTTAGGTTTTAAGTAAGGTTCTCGACCTTGGGGATAGTGTGTAATGTTTATTGTATAAATAATTTATGTTTATATCTTCCGCAATAGTTAGAACTACTGTGCCAAATTCGTGGTGATTTAGGACCAGAATTTGGGGGTGCTACAATATGCATGTTTATAAAATTGTCCAAACCAATTCATTGGTGCGGAAATCTTAAAAACTGAGTTGAATAACCCTTAAGGTAAGGGAATTGTATGTTGTTGGAAACCCCAACACATGAGTATATTATTACTGTGGTGTTAACTGTGACAAGCCCAAAATAGGTATACATCACCCAACCTATTCTGAGTCGCCAAATACATGGTACATAAAATAACTAAAACTTTATTACAGCAATTGTTGTGTAAAATACAACAACACATATGTTGTGAGTTTTATTACAAATATATACCAACTGTGGCTCTCATCCCAACCTTGGTTAGCACGTCACAATGGCACTTTACATAAAGGTATAGTCAAAAACTATTTTAGAAATTAGAATCTTAGGGAAGTGCTCCAGGAAACCTTCGTACATGGGAGGCCATGCGCTTAGGTTATGATAGATATCATATGTCCACAGAATTATCCTTGGTTGACCTAATAGACCAAAAAGAAAAGTAAGAAGATTACTATCATATTCTTTCCAATTGTAAGTCTTCTTTTGACATATCATTATCTCCACTGTCACTAATTGAGAATTATACTTTAAACAAACACCAAGATTATATAGGTAGTGCTCGTAAATATACTTAGCAAGTGGATGTGCACAACCGTGTCTTATGATGACACGAGGTTGTATGTCATTAGACATCTTGTATGATAGTGACAAAACACCCTTCCAACGTTGGGTTCGTCTCACCCTATTTGATTCACCAAATATAACTACTAAATGATGACCACCGTTCTATTCCCCTGTTACCCCCGCTCGACCCAGCTACACTCTTATTACCTGAAAAGAATTGTGAAACAGAAGGGTGAGAACAACTAGCCCAGTAAAGAATATCATAACTAAAGATAATTAAATTATCAATAGCCTTCATCAGTAATAAATTAGATATTTAGAACATATGGCAGATGATAAAAAATTCAACCATAGTTGCAGCAGAATGAGCTATCCATTAGAAGAGTCAAATAGACCATAAAGTCTATTATCTTCTCCATGTTAAAAATCCACCAACAATGTTTTATCCCTGTAACATCACTCAACAGTTCCTTTCCACAATCATATGAATAACTTATAATCATAATTGTGATTCTAAATTCCTCTTCGCACCCAGGACGAAGATAATTTTTATCACATGTCTTTACCTGAAACATCAAAGATCATGGTTATACGAAATCACAGTTCATGTTCATGATCATACTAATAAGTTCATCTTTGCACTACGGGCCAAAGATATTCATCAACAGATCATCTTTGCACTACAGGCCAAAGATATTCAACAAAATGTCATCTTTGCACTACGGGCCAAAGATATTCATCAACAGATCATCTTTGCACTACAGGCCAAAGATATTCATATCTCAAAGAAATATATAATTATTTTAGAATTTATATAAACAATAATTATAACCATGTTGATCATTTCACCTTTGCACTTAAGCTAAAGATATTCAATTTTAAATTCAATGGTCATGATCATACCAGTCAACAATTCAACTTTGCACTACTGGCCAAAGGGAACTCATAGTCATGACCAAAAATCTACCCATCTTTACATTCAAGTCAAAGAGAAATATCATCATTAGGATTATAAAAATGTTATATATGATAATAAAAAAACAATATAATCAACATATAGATTTAATCTCAAGAGTAATATTCATAAATCAACTATAATTTGGTTAGAAAAAGAAACCAATTTTATCGTGAATAATAACTCGTGAATAGTAACTCATGAATAGTAACTTGTGAATAGTAACTCATGAATAGTAACTCGTGAATAGTTACCCCGAAATGAAAAAGGTAGAAATTCCACAATAAAATTCATACCAATATTTCGGTATAATGATATTGAAAGAATAATATTTCTTAAACTTATAAACAATTTATTTTAATTGTTTACACTTTAATAAGTAATGCATTTAATCATCCTAAAATGTCAAACTCGTAAGTTTTCATCACCAATAACCAAAACTCTAATAAAAAATATGCATATACCTCATATAGGATTCTCAAGCCATAAAATCCTATTTTCCAATTTTTTTATTTCACATAACATATTTAATTCATTTACTCATAACTAGTCCATTTTCATGAAAAATACAAAATAAGTACAAACAAATTTTCTTTTCTGGGATTTAGCAGAATATAGTTCCATATTGAACATATATTTTTCTCAGAATTTTTAAAATTCATTTACTATTTTTCATATGGCCAAAACAGCCGAATATTTAGATATTTATCATAAATTGTACTTTTATCCAAATATTCCGAATTTAACAGAGTATACTTCTATCATATACATGTACTCCCAATAAAAATTTTACCAATTATGGAGTTTACCACAAGGATTTATAAGGGTTTATTTTTAAAATAGTCTTTTCCCATAAAATTCATAACTCCTAATCTATATATCCAAAAGTCGCCATTTTTGGACACAATCTAGAAAACTCATCAAATTATCATTTTAATTTTTTTCAGAATTTTTGAGGGTCGGAAAAATTACGAAAACTAAAAACATAATAACCCTTAAAATCTCTTACCTCAAAAGAGCAGTATTTCTGACCGGAATGTAAAGCCAAAGGAACCTTGCACTGAATAGAAACTCTCAAAGTATCTAAATACTCACAAAATACGCTCGATAATATAGAGAGAGAAAGAGAGAAAGCTTATGTTTCTAGTATGATTTTCAATTCTAACATAAGCACCTATTTATAGGAAAATGCTAGAACGCCAAAGGAGACTAAATTAATAAAATAATAATATTTATTAATCTTCCTTCTACGCCACCTTTGAATTCAGCCCACCACAATTGAAAGAACAATTCAGCGCATGCATTTAATCACCAACCAAAAAGTGGATCCCACCCATAATTTAATAAAAATCATTTTATTTTCCGAAACTTCAGTAATTCATAAAAAATTGCCCGTTTATCAGAAAAATACGAATTTTATGTCCTTTCTATAGGAAATTTAATTCTCTATAACTTTGAAAGTTTAAGTTTTTCCAAATTCTAAACCAAAAATATCCGAAATCCACAAACGGACGATTTTTAACACCTTTTAAAATTCATAACAAATCATGCATTAATTTTTTAACAGTTTAAAATTTGTGGACATATACTCAACTTATATATTTATAACATATCCAAAACTCACAACGATCCTATGGTCGGATTAAAATTATAACTCATTCAATAGAGCTTTAAGAACACCGATTTGATATTTAATACCTTTAATCTGACAAAATACTGATAAAACACCTCAACATTAATTCCTTCATTTATAACCACATAAATAAATCCATCATTTATATCCACATCAAATAAATATTTCCTTATCATATAAATCAATAATTAATTATTCACAAATAATATTATAAAATCACAATAATGACAACTAGGCAGTTCCAGGAAAGAGGGGGCTTTCTGATAAGGATTTTTCCTTACTGGCGCGCAATTAGGTGACCAAACCTCTCCTTGACAGAACTTTCCAGACATTGCCAATAATGTTATCTAATAATATTATTCAAATAATATGAATTATTGATCTGATAATGGGAAATATTGTGCAGTGACAATTATTGAAACAATAATAATATAAAATATCAACGCAGCAATTATTGAATCAATAAAATAAAATATTGAACAGTAATTACTGTAACAATTATTGAGTAGTGCCTTCTCATGTAAGAATTAATAATTCAAAAAAATATTGTGCAAAACCGTGTGTTACTGTGCAACAACGTGTATTACTTTACTTTACCCACCGGGTATTCCAACAGTGTTAACGGTAACAACTATGCCGTTATTTGTAAAAACTCAAATTTGTCATTTTTTTTATCCGACAGTTATCCGTTATGGGGCCCATAAATGGTTGCGCCGTCGTACGAATATTCCCCGACAAAAAGAATATTCCACGACCAAACGAATATTCCCTGACAAAAATGACTATTTTACAACCACTTACGTATTTTGAAAAAAAAAATCATATATCACCCTTAACTTTAACTTTTTATCAATTTAACCATTTACTGAATCGTAATTATAAGAAAAATTGAATACTTTTATTTCATAAAATTCGGGGTCTTACATTATGCATAACTTAGAGTATTGTAGACTGATCCTCTATAGTACTTGTTTCTTTTGGGTTATCAGTTTAATATTGGTAATTCTAGTAGATGTTCAATAGTCCTTAGTGACTGCTCAGTATAAATTGTTATCTAGTCGGATACCTTGATAGCCTATGAATTCATATATCTCTGTTGATTTATATTGAATCATCGTTCTTATTCCAAGAATTGTTGATAACTCATTATTCATGATATTATTTTTGAAACCTTGAGATACCATAGTAATGATACTTTGATATTTCAAACTTGCGATATAAAACTCCTTATCCTTGTTGTATATTACTTGCTTGGCAATTTGTGCTCATTCTTGCTTAATTAAAACCTTTCAGTTAAGGCTGAACAGGGAGGTGTACCTGGGAAAGACAAGGGCAACGGCAAGGCTACCGACTAGCTTGTCCCTTTTATGTTTAAATCTATTATGTTGTATTAAGACTATTTCCTGACTATTTCCAGACTATGTTAAGCTTAAGTAGGATTATGTAATAAGTCTTTATTCGATATTATTATGTAATCTATTAAGCAATGTAGGTTGCGAGACTTGAGGGAAATAATTATAATAAAACATTGTATATTATTCTAAATTAGATCTTTCATTGTGAATGTATGTTTCTAGTTATTATGGTAATACCATGAGAACGTGATGAACCGAATTCGAGTGACCATCAAGTGCCGGTCAGAATTTGGGGGCGTCACAGAAACTGCCTTCCTTGGGGTTATCACCAAGGTTGTTAAATGTTACTCCCAGTGTTGGGATTGAGACTAGATACCTTGAGGTTATCTCCGAGATTAATCGGTCTTCTCCGGTGGAATTTCTGGTATTGGATCTGCATGCCTCGGGGTTATCTCTGAGGTTAGAACTGTTACTCCCGGTGTGTGCTCCGGGGTTGAGACTGAACTTCCGGTAGTATCCGGACTTGATGTGAATTTTCTTCCAGGGTTATCTCTGAAAGATGAATCTGCCCTCCTGCAATGTCAATGACAGGTGTGCAGAAAATTTCGAGTGTCTACAGATGTCCCTCTTTATCATATTCATGCAATGCAATGCATGGGTAGAATAAAGAATCCTAGACACTTGAAATACAACATGATACAAATGTATGATGCATGTGTGCGGGGTTGTGGCCCAACATGCTGGGGATGATTGTCGGCTCCTTGTAGCTTCTATCGGGGACTGACAACTATGACCCGATTGGATGCGTGATCCAAATCTTCTAGGATGTTGACGTTAGATTTATCACCAAAGTTCTTAATCCTTGTTACAGACTTGATTCCGAAGAGGTGCCTCTTATGTGTAAGAGATCTGTGGGGGTACAGCTTTGTCTGTTTGAGGATGTGTATAACATATTCCATCATCAATCTTCCTTGATGATGTTGACCTTCCCTGGTTTATATCGCCGAGATATGTCAAGGTTCTATTGGATTTACTGCCAATAACATATGCTGTCAGGGTTGTCCGACCTTCGTTGATGTGTACTTCACCGACGTGTGAATCAACAGATGAAAACCCTGTGGGGTAAACTGTCAAGGCTGCTTGACCTTCGCTGATGTTTGAATCAACGGCTGATATGCATTGTGACCCCTGCTGGGGTTTCTCTTCTTGAGTTTGCGTTGTAACCCCCGCCGGGGAACCTCGTTTGGATCATCGTTGATGTGTGTATTAGTGGCTGGTCATCGGATGGCTTCCGACGCTTCGTTGGATTTACTTGCCAACGGTTATAATGATGTCAAGGTTGTTTGACCTTTGTTGATATGTGTGTCAATGGATGAACATGCGTTGTAACCCCCGCCGGGGTTATATTCTGTAGTCTGCGTTGTGACCCCCGTCGGGGATCTGATTGAAAATTAGGGTGATGACCCTGAATTGGCGACATTAGACCTGCGCAAGGTATTGTCGAGCGTGACTTGTAACATTTGAGATCATTAGCATAGTGTACCCTGTGCTTGGGCGAATACCAATGAGTGATGTACAGACCTAAGGTTCAGTCTGAGAAGACCAGTATTTGTAAGTTATTCTGCTCAATCGCGTAACATTTTTATTCCTAATTTGACCTTTTCAGTCTGTGAGAACTCTTTTTCAACTCGAACTGGACCGAGCCGGAGGGGTGGGACCCACAGAGGGGTGCCGTAGGTACACTTTCTACAGCCACAGATGGACCTGCGGCCAACCGTGGATACTAAAGGCCAGCAGGTTACTTTCATAAGTCATTTTCAAGTTGCGCCACGAAGGAAATCCGAGAGCTTTTCTTCAGATCTGCTAAGTTCAGGTAATTTTTTGCAAATTATGTCACCGTACAAGTGTTCTACACTGTCCTGGTAACGTATGCATGTATTTTTTCCAGTTTTTATCCGTTGGAAAATGATTTATCATATGAAATGCATCTAAACACATAGTAGTGATTATGTATGCTCAAATGACTTGATAAAAAATATTCAACGTAGTAAATGTTAGTATTAAACCATGCTAAACATAATGATGTGAAAAAATTTGACTTTTGAGATAGTCAAACTGGCACCTTTTTTTGCTATTTTTTTATCCTATTTGAGGACAAATGAGTAAAAGGTAAAAAGGCAAATTACTCCTGGTATTGAGGTTAACCTTATGTATTGATGACCTTGGTTTTTAATGCATATATTCTGTATATGACTGTGGGCAGGTGTGCTACTGAATGGCCACCTAGTCATGCCTATATGCATGTGGATAGTCCGATTTAAAAAGGGGACTATGGCAAAAAGATTCCAAAGTGCAGGCATTTGATTAATCATGCATTTTTAACTCTACTGTAAATGTATGTTAAAATAATGCATGCATGCATGTAGTCATAAAATGCATTTTGAAAAGCTCCAGGCTAGAAAATACCACACCCTTTCTGAGGTGATTTGGAGACTTGTTATCCAGATATTATTGATCCGGATCAGCCGAGTAGTTCCCGCAGGACCACTTCTGGTGTACGGAGGAGGGCTTCTGAAGTACCTCAACCCCGTTCTGTTAGACAGCCTCGTTAGTTGGTGGAGGCGGTGATACGTCCAGTCCAGGTTGATGTGCCGGACGAAGAGGAGGATGTTCCGGTTGCGGACTCCGCTCCTGCTACACATGTTCCCCGTAGGGACCTCCTGAGTATTCAGGTGGCAAACCCAGAGCTCCTGGGTGATTTGAGTCGACATCCCTCGATGTATTTGCACGCTAACGAGGTATGACGTTAGATCTTAATCTTCCTTCTTTCCTATTGATGAGGATTAAAGGGTTTTGATGTTGATCTGCATTGCATGCAGGTTCCCGGCTTTACACAACCTCGAGGGAATTGGTTTAGCGTACACTCCATGTACCAGGCTCTTCATCCTGACTATAGAGTGATTGTGCATGACTAGGGTTTTGGAGCATTCTTTTCCATTCTTCCTCGCCCTTGTCCCTGGGGTTACCTCAGGGCATTGTCTGAGCGCTGGTTTCACCAGACTCAGTCACTCCATTTGCTAGATTGTGAGGTGATGATGACATTGATGGATTGGCGGTTTATAACATGTATGGAGTTTGGAGGGGCACCAGTGCCTTTCATGGCGGATATTACCCCTACTACCATCAGATCCTTGCTAGGAGTTCTGGTGGAGGCGCTCAAGGGCAGGACTGTCCGTGCGGGTCCTTTGAGCATAGATGCTATGAGTGGGCTATTGAGCGAGCCCATGCCAGATGATGTCAGAGTTAAGGATCACATTCTTCGGCGATTGTTCCTGATGATCATTAGGGGCTTCTTTATAGCAGATAACTCTTCCACGATGTCGTTCGCTTTAATCAGCGCCACGCATTATGTGGACCATATTGGAGAGTATTATTGGGGTTTCTACACCTTTGCATATTTCCTCAAGGGCATACGTATGCGCTCGCAGGGTTTGACTGAGGCTTGGTTAGGATTCTACCCATTTCTGCTGGTGAGTATTTCTCTTATAGTTTCCCATGTATAGGTTAAGAGTGTTTACTGATCGCAGATGTTTGTCCTTGTGTTGACAGTTTTGGGCCTATGAGAGGCTTCCATGTTTGCTCCCTGTGAGCGTGTTAGGTTTAGATACCTATCCACGAGGATGACGATGGCATCATTCCATACTGGTGGAGGTCCTTGTAGCTAAGGGTTTCACTTATTGCCGCCTACAGTTGGAGTTATTGACAGCTGACATTATTACATGGATTCCCTACTCTGGGGAGCACTTGGCCATCGATTTTGAGGACGGGTACCCGACTGGTGTCGAGTACGTGATTTCCACCCGGAGAGTTCCTCTCTTTACAGATGGAGGATGTGAGTTCTATTTAGGAGAACGTGCTATAAGGAGCACCACAGGAGAGATCCGTGTGCCGATCTTGCCTCCTGCCAGGCGTCACTGGTATGTATCGCAGTCACCCGTCACTGACATCCCATTGTTGGGGGTTGACAGTTTTGCATTATTAGAGGGTCCCTGCACTCAAGAGATATTCCAGCGTTGGTAGTTTCCTCGCACTATTGGAGCCCAGACCCGCGCCACTTAGTTCATGGGGGATATGGTTCCAAGATCCGTGATGATGACGGATTGGCTATCCTGTGTCCGAGATCCGACTCATATGACACAGATTGACAGTTTGACCCAGCGATTGGACCGGGCACATTTCTTTATCCGGTATTTGGGCAGAGATCCGTCAGGCGAAGATTCGTTTGATCCTTCCAGCTCTGGCGCTGGCCCCTCAGTTGACCCATTTGGCTTTGCCGGCGTAGATCCTCCTCTATATAGGCCTAACATCCTTGTTGATAGAGATCCAGTGACTCGGGAGGAATTACATCAAGTGGACAGGATTGATGATGTAGACATTGACACCATTGTCTTCTTCTGATGTGTATTCTCGTTATCTCTTTTGATAGGCCTCTGTTAGATATTGGGTGGATGTGCCCCATTCTCGCTATATATTTTGATAGGCCTCTGTTAGTAGTAGGGCATCTGTGCCCCATTTCCCTGTATTTTTAGATGTACAGAGATGATGTATGTAGATGATGATATACTTAGGAATGTATGTACATATTTCCATTCCCTATATTATATTGCCATCTATTACCTGTAATACATGTATCATGTTATGCATATGTATGTATTTCCAGAGATATTCAGCATTGACCCCTGGATGGTCTTATGACACGGCACGTACCGATGTCTTCTTTGACAGTTAGCCGTATTGATCATACCCCACCATTATACTTAACCCTTATTGTCAAAAAGTGAGCCGACTTCGTCAACCGGTCCACTATCACCCAAATCGCGTCATACCCCTTCTGAGTAATTGGAAGTCCCACCACAAAGTCCATCGTGATATGCTCCCACTTCCACTCCGGAATCTCCAAGGACTGCAACAAGCCACTTTGTCGTTGATGTTCGGCCTTAACCTTTTGACAAGTTAAGCACCTATTTACGTATTCTACCATCACCATCTTCATGTTTGGCCACCAAAAACTCTGTCGAAGGTCTTGATACATCTCAGTACTACCAGAATTAATCTAGTACCTCGAACTATGAGCTTCTTGTAATATTTTCTCCTTTAATTCTGTGACACCCCCAAATTATGACCTCCACTTGGTCACCCAAATTCAGTTCGTCACGTTCTCAAAGTATTACCATAATAACTAAAATAACGCATACACAACAGAAAATCTACTTTAGAATAATATACAATGATTTATTATAATTATTCCCCCAGGTCTCGCAACCTACAGTGCTTAATAGATTACATAATAATATCTAATAAAGACTTATTACATGATCCTACTTAAGCTTAAACATAGTATGCAGATAGTCTTAATACAACATGATTAATTTAAACATAAAGGGACAAGCTAGTCGGTAGCCTTGCCCTTGCCCTTGTCTTTCCCAGATATACTTCCATGTTCTGCCTTAACTGAAAGGTTTTAAATAAGCAAGGATGAGCACAAATTGCCCAGCAAGTAATATACAACAAGGGTATAGGATATAATATCACAAGGTTTAAAATATCGAAGGGTTATTTCTAAGATAGTTCAAAGTGTCAGAATAACATCATGAATAAGGGATATGACAATTCAATATAATTCAACAGATATATATGAATTCAACGGCTAACAATGTATCCAACTGGATAAGCAATTTATACTGAGCAGTCACTAAGGACCATTGAACTTTCACTAGAGTTACCAATATTAAACTGATAACCAAAAATATCAAGTACTATAGATGATCAATCTACAATACTTCACGTTATACATAACACCACAATAATATTTATTCATGTGTTGGGGTTTCCAACAACATACACTCCCCTTACCAAAAGGGTTGTTCAACTCAGTTCTTAAGATTTCTGCACCAATCAATTGGTTTGGACAATTTTTATAACCATTCATATAGTCTAGCTGAATCAAATGGCATCGACTCTTTCACTATATTCTAGGGAAATACTAGTTTCAACATGAATAAAAGCTTTCACCGGGGTTTAGCATACTAGTTTATTTGAATGAGAAAGTAATATAACTTGTATTCAAAGGGATAAGCTTATGGTATTTGTCGAATAAAATAATGCAATGATATTGCACAACAATAATACTAGGGTTTGGATACTTGCTCAATATCAATTTGAGTAAGGTTAGAGAAACTTGCTCAATGTAATAAGGTAGGTTTAGAAACTTGCCTTAAGCGTAGTTTATCCACGTTAATAACTCAACCTTTCGAATCCTATTTATAGCGTATTATATGTATACAAGGTTCATTAGCTAACACAGTCTTTAATCAAGCTAACACAGTCTTCCTCTTACCGTTAACTCATTCTTTCCTTTTTCAGCCTCCCCGCCCTCCCTCACCTACTTTTTCCATCTTCACCAAATATTCTGTTTACCCGTTTGGACCTTCCTCCTTTCTCCCTCCCGTCCTCCACCGTCACCCTCCTTTTTTTTTTTTTGCTAAATTTAAACTATATAACAAAAATAAACGTGTTACAAGGGACATTGGAGGACACCAATAGGATATAGTATAGACATCATAGGACATGCCCTATGATGTCATGACTATAAAAAGTAGGCCCGAAAACAAAGCCAACACGAAGGAACAAAACCACAAGGGAACAACAACCCTATAACACAGTAACACTAAGACCGAACGACAAAAGCAACTAGATCAAAACAAACTATCCGAACCCGAAACAAAGCATCCGACCAGACCCAGAGACCGAACCCCTTCCTTATGTGATCCAATCTGAGAAAGTGGACCCAACCATGAGGGCCCAACCAATCAAGAAGCTGAAACAGAAATAGCCCGAAGCCGTCCTACTCGAAGAGAGAAGAGAAAATAGCCAGAAGCCAGGAACCGAAGCCATCCTACCTGCAGAGGTGTGACGACATACCACCCGAAGCGAAAGGGAGCAAAAAGCTGAAGTCCAGATCCACCAGACCAATAGCCATCTTACCCGAAGTTGGGAAGCCGAAGCCGGATACCACCCAAAACCAGACCGAGGTACTGAGACACCGAGACCGAAATACCGAGCATACCGAGCACATCAAGCATATCTGCTCGCCCGAGACCGAAAGTACCGAGCACATCTGCTCGCCCAATATGACACATCAGCTCGCTCGAGACTGAAGTACCGAGCACATCTGCTCGCCCAATATGACCCCTCCAACGACTCGCTCCAAAAGCTGCCCCTCCTCGCCCAGCATCTCACTGCTGTCCCACCCGGCCCAAAATGCCTTTTTAAAACAGAGAGTGCACAACCCAACTAGTCAACCGAAACTCTAGCTAAATGGTTGCAGAGATCACCAACTAAAGCTAAGTGGTTAGCCCAGCCGTTAGGAGTAATAAAACAGGAGGTCATGACTGCTGTTAAGGTGAGCCCAGCACAGTAGCACATTAACCCAGCACCGAAGCTCCTAATCTCATGAGGTGCAGTGTAACGCCTCGCCCATCTCAGCCTCGCCTAGTCCACCTCGCCCAATATGCAAGAAGACCCATAAAGTCCCACCCGAGGCACCCTAGCAGACCCAATATGCAACCCGTCTGCACCCAAAAGGCTAGCAGACCCATCTCCTCAGCAACCCACATATACCACATATACCACCTCAATCTTTACACACAGCTGACACTTACCATCTTATGCTGAACACATGCACATCTGCTCATCACAGAACACTTGCTCGCCCAAACACCTTTTCATTCCATTGTGCTCGCCCGCCCACTCCACAGCATACACCGAAGATGATGAGGAAGCAACCAAGTCCAAAGCTATATGGCCCACTGGCACCAACTCTCTCCCAAGCCGAGCACTTCGCCCATAAGCCCATTCACTACTAGACTCAAGCACTAGAAGTAAGACTCAAGCAGTCAAACCCAGGCTAGCAAGAAGTATCATCAAAACCAAGTCATAGTAACCAGTTGCAGTAATAAGGAGAGGAATGAGTTGCTTTGATAAAGAGAGAGTAAGAGGACAGCCTTGATTTAATGATATGGGTAATGTCCTTTGCAACAATCGATGGGGGGGGTGAGCTGATCAGAATGAGTCTTTTTGTTTTTCGCTTCCCAAATCTTGTAAAAGGTAGCAGCAAAGGTAAGATAAAGGATAAGCTTTGAGAGTTTCCTACCTTGGAAGGAGATGATGAACGAAGAGACACCAGTCCAGTCCATGGTGACGTTAGACCAATCACCCAATGCAAGAGTTTTTTGCAGAATGGAGGAGGAGTATGTGCATTCGAAAAATAGATGGTCAAAACTTTCATCATGGCGCTGACAGAGGGGGCAAGGGGAAGTTCTGCCAGACAGGTAGTGCCTAGTGATATCATTAGTAGGAAGTTTTCTAAGAAATCCCAACCACAAGATAAAGGAGAACCGGGGGACATATAGCTTGTTCCAGATAACTTTATGCCAATTAGGAATAGACTTTTTAGTTCTAATGCAATCCCAGACGTGTCTAGCTTTGAGATTCGAAATAGAGAGACCATTCCATTCAATGCGGTCATTAGATAGAGGATGGATAGGTTGAGTCTCAATAAGACGTCTAAGTTCAATCATCTCATGGTGATAACTCGGAGGAAGGAACCAAGAGGAATTAAAAATGATATCAGCTACAGTTGCCTTGGCTGAAAGCCCAGAGTTGGCCAGCAGAGTCTGACTAGGATTAATGGGGTTACCATTTATCCAGGGGTCAAACCATAAACTTGTGTTAGAGCCATTACCAACAATGTAGGAAACATGATTTCTAGCCGTTTGTCTGAGCTTGAGGACTTGTTTCCAGATCCAAGAGCAATCTGAGGGGGCCTGATAATTCCATATGTTTCTCCCTTTCAAGACAGTGGTGTGAATCCAATTGGCCCATAATGAGGACGAATCCACTCGAAAGATGTTAAGCAAGTGCATCATAACCAGAGATTTATTCCATTCAATGATGTTTTTTAACCCTAATCCCCCCTCAGAGACGGGGAGACATAGCTTATGCCATGCAACACGCGCACCAAATTTCCCCAAAGAGGGGCCTTTCCAAAGGAACCTGCATAAAATGGATTGAATAGCTCTGGATACCGCTTTGGGAAAAATAAAGTGAGCACTCCAGAAGGATTGAATGGAGAATAAGACAGATTTTATGAGTTGAAGACGACCAGAATAGGCCAAGGCAATGGAAGTCCAAGATGTAACTCTAGAAGTGATACGGTGGATAAGAGGAATACAGTCCATGTAAGAAAGCTTAGATGAAATAAGAGGGACCCCGAGGAATTTGATAGGAAGGGTACCCACTTGAAATCCAAGCAGAGATAGGATAGTAGTGGATGTCATCTGATCCGAGTTAGCCAGAAAGCATTGGCTTTTGTGGACATTAGGGATGAGGCCAGAGAAAAGAGAGAATGATTGAATGCATGAAATAATAATGCTCACAGATTTGATGCTAGCATGACAAAAGACAAGGATATCATCCGCAAAGAAGAGATGAGTGAGATTGCACTCTTTAGTTCGCCAGTGAAACTTGAAATCCGGGAGCATGGCACCCTCAGAGAGCTTAAAAGACAGCATTTCTATGACAATTACAAATAAGTAAGGGGATAGGGGATCACCTTGCCTAAGACCCCTGGAACTCCCAAAATAACCCGCAAGGGAACCGTTGACCTTGATGGAGAACATAGCTGTAGAAATGCAAGCGCGAATCCACCTAATGAAAATTGGGGGAAACCGAAAAAGTTGCAAGGAGGATAGGAGGAAATCCCAATTAACAGTATCAAATGCCTTTCGAAGGTCAATTTTAAGAGCACAACGAGGCGGGCCAGACGATCTATGATAGTTCCTTAACAAATCTTGAGCGAGAAGAATATTGTCACTGATATTCCTGCCCTTAATAAAAGCAGATTGAGACTTGCTAATGATTGTGGGCAGGACGACCTTTAGACAGCAGGCGAGGATCTTGGAGATGCATTTATAGATAGTGTTGCAGCATGAAATGGGTCGGAACTCAGACATTTCAGATGGATTTCCACACTTGGGAATGAGAGCAATGGCCGTAGAGTTAATACCCTTAGGCATGTACCCTGTATTGAAAAAATGCTTGACAAGATTTGAGAAGTCTTTCCCTAACAAAATCCCAGCAATGAGAAAAGAAGTTTACATTAAACCCATCCAGACCCGGGGACTTATTCTCCTGTCTTCCCCCGTCCTTCCTCTAGACTTCTGCGGTGCCTCTGCTATCTAGAGCCATAGGTCGACCACCCCCATCTCTCAGCTGAAAACTCCGTGAGTAGCCCGTCCCGCGATCTTTTTGCAGAATTTGGAGTTTCAAAGTCGAGTTCCCCCACTGAATCTGTGGAAATGGTGGAGTCTGAGCCTAATCCCTCGAATATTTCTATAAGCTCGGACGAATCAAATGCTCTTGAAGCTCAGCTTGGAGAGAACTTTGGCCCAGCCACTGGTTCGGAAGCTCAAGATATCTTTAAAGCAGCTCATTTCTTCTCTAGAAATGCTCGAGAGGAGGCCCTAGCAGAAAGGAGGAAGAATGCAAAGTTAATGGAATATATATTTGCCTTGGGTCTCCCTTTAGATGATGTTAATAACTTTTCCACTATAGGGGCTTCCGCTGCTCTAACTAATGCCCGTAAGGTTCTCGAATCCGGTCCCTTATTTGGACAGAGTTCACCAAAGGAAGCATCGTCTCCTCCCCTTACCTTCCTTGCCACTACTTCGGGTAGTCTTCCGAAGTCTGTGGCTCCTCCCCTTCCGATCCCGGAGATAGCCGGCAACCAGCCCATTCTTCCTAAATCTTGGAGCTCGATTGTTTCAAACTCTGTCCCAGAGAAGAACTTGGGTCTGAGCTTCTTCCCCCCTGCCTTGGCTGAAGGGAGTGTTAAGGTGAACCCGCCAGTTGAAGTCCTAAAGATTGGCCTGTATAAATGGTCCACCAGTCTAGTTGGTCATTTCATTCAGTCGAAACTGCCTTTCAAGCTTGTCGAGACCTCGACAAAGAAGCTTTGGGGACACTTGGGTTTGGCTAAAGTTTATTTCCATGACAAGGGGTATTTCATATTCAAGTTCGACTCAGAAGCTGACGGGGACAATGTTCTAGCAACAGGCCCATGGTATATAGCATCAAAGCTTCTCCTTCTGCAGCCATGGCATGAAGGGGTTAAACTTGTAAATGTCGACTGTAGCAAAGTCCCAATCTGGGTTAAATTTAGCAACATTCCCCTCTCTTACTGGACAAAAGAGGGTTTGAGCTACCTGGCGAGTGCTGTCGGTCGTCCTTTATTCACAGATGATATGACATCTAAGCTTGAGCCAATGAGCTATGCTAGGATTTGCATTGAGATGAATGCTTCGTCGAAGTTCCCGGCCTTAATTAAAGCAGTTGTTTTCAATGGAGCGGACTTGGCTGAAGATACCGTTGAGGTGAAAGTGGAGTATTGGAGCAGACCTCCTTCTTGCTTAAATTATAACTGTTTCGGTCATTCCTTGCTCCGATGTCCTAAATCAAAATTTCAGTGGGTACCCAAGGCTCCGCCTTGTCCTCCTGAGGCCACTTGTCCGCCCATCTCAATTGCTACCAATGCCTCTCCTCCCCTTGATCCGGAAGGTTCCTGGACAGCTGTCTCTAAAGGACCTAAAAAATCATCCTCCCCTCCTGCTGTTCCACCCAGTTCCTTTTTCAAATACCTTCAACCCTATTGCTCCTCCCCTTCTTCCCAACGACGACTCTGAATCTCCTGTTCCCCCCAACCCGCTGGTGGATAGGCTCAAGCAGGTCGACGAAAAGGAATGTAGGGACCTGAAGCATAAATCCAGGCTTGGGAAAGAGCCACTTCAAAATTCTAAGAAGAGAAATAAAGGTCCAAGGGGGTCTTTCCCTTCTTGATTAAGCTTATCCCCCATTCACTATGACATATTTTTGTTCCTATAATGTCAGGGGTTTAAATAAGAAGCCAAAGCAGGCGCTCATTCGTAACCTTTTGTTAAACAACCATATCTCTTTTGTGGGCCTTATTGAGACTAGAATCAAAGCTCCAAAGGCTCTCAGGATCTCGAGAGCCTTGTACCGTAACTGGGTTTGGACATTCAACTATGATCACCATCCGAACGGGAGGATCTGGGTGGGGTGGGATCCTAATATCTGGAGAGTGGATAGCCTGTTTTAGTTTTCTCAACTATCCCATTTCAAACTTACCCCTATTCATGGAGATACCCCTATTCTGGTTTCGATCGTTTATGGCTTGAATTCGGTAGTGGAGCGTAGGCAATTGTGGGATGACCTCAAATCTATATCCTCTTCGGACACTTGGTGTATCCTGGGAGATTTTAACACTGTCAAACGGGTTTCTGAATCTGAAGGAGGTGATCCTTCCTAGGACGCTGGCATGACGGATTTCAATGACTGTTTAGACACTATCGGAGTAGATGACATTAGAGTTATTGGGCCTCTGCATACGTGGTGGAATTGCCAGGTAGGAAACCCAATTTTCAGGAAGCTAGACAGAGCTATGGGCAACAGTTCTTGGTTTAGCACCATGTCTGATTCCCAAACCACCTTTGGTCCCCGTGGCCTTTCCGATCACTGCCCAGTTATTCTCAACACAGGTTATCATCTGAGGCGGCCTAAAAAACCCTTTCAATTCTTTAATTTCATTCTCGAGTTAGATGGGTTCAAAGAAGTTGTTTCGAATTGTTGGACCAGTAGTATCCATGGGAATTCATTTTACATCCATAATGAGAAGTTGAGGAGAACCAAGAGAGCTCTTTTTGCCTTGAATTCTTCTATAGGTAATCTGACGAGCAATGTAAGCAAGCTTCAAGGTCTTCTGGACTCCGTCCAAATGTCTCTCCAGGCTAATCCCTTGAACCCTCTTTTATTAGCTCAAGAATCGTCAGCTATCCAATCTTTATGGAAAGCAATGGCTCTTGAAGAATCCCTCATGCTCCAGAAATCTAGAGCAATTTGGCTAGCCCAGGAAGATAAAAACACTAAGTTCTTTGCAACTGTCATTAAGAGTAACTGGAACCACAACAAAATTCTTTCTATCTTCAACAACTCGGGTGACTTGATTGAGGACCAGCAAGGTATCCAGTAGGTAGCGGTGGTATATTACCAGGATCTTTTGGGATCATCCCCTTCATCCTATCCGGGGCGTGATGATCTTAAAAAAATTATTTCTAAGAGGATCTCTCCATCCCAGGCAGCTGCTTTAACCACTCCAATCCTTGATTCTGAAATTAAGGCAGTCCTTCAGTCCATGAAACATAATAAGAGCCCGGGGCCTGATGGTTTCAATGTTAACTTCTTCCTTCACTGCTGGGATACAATCGGTCGAGACTTCACTGCTGTTGTCCACTCTTTCTTCAGAACCGGTCTCCTTCCGAGGGGAGTGAATGCTACGATCATAGCCTTGATCCCGAAGACAGAAAACCCTTCCAATATGGCAGACTTCAGACCTATTTCTTGTTGCAACACAATATACAAATGTATAGCAAAGATTATTGCCAATAGGCTAAAACTAGTCCTCCCGTCCATTATAGACCATGCTCAGTCAGCTTTTATCTCGGGTAGAAGTATTAGCGATAATATTCTCCTTGCTCAGGAGCTATTCAGAAACTATCATCGCCTATCTGGTCCGACAAGGTGTGCTCTAAAAATTGATATCAGGAAGGCTTTTGACACAGTTGACTGGGGTTTTCTTCTAGACCTGCTGAGTTTGCTTCAGATTCCATCCATTTTTATAAACTGGATTAGAGAGTGCATCACAACGCCAATGTATTCTATTAAAGTCAATGTCTCCCTTGCCGGCTACTTTAAGGGAGCAAGGGGTCTTCGTCAAGGAGATCCTCTGTCCCCTTACCTGTTTTTTTTAGCCATGGAAGTATTATCTATGATTCTGAATAAGGAAACTCTCCTGCCGAATTTCAAGTTCCATTGGAAAACAGAACCATGCAACATTACTCATTTATGTTTCGCGGATGATATTATAATGTTCTGCCATGGAGACTTGCCATCTGTTTCCATCATCCACTCGAGCATCCAATCATTCTCAATATTCTCCGGATTAATCCCCAACGCTCTTAAAAGCCTATGCTTTCTAGAAAATGTCCCAAATGATGTCAAGAAAAGTATAAATCAGTTGCTGAGTATACCGATTGGAGTTCTTCCAATTAGATTTCTTGGAGTTCCCCTCATCTCTTCTAAACTTACACACTCCGACTGTCAGCCTCTGATTCACAGAATAACCGCGAGAGTCACTTCATGGACTTCCCGCTACCTCTCCTATGCCGACAGAGTGCAGTTGATAAAATCAGTGCTATTTGCCATTCAATCCTACTGGGCAGCCCACTTTATCTTGCCTAAATCGGTAATGCGTGCAATCCAATCTATAATGTGCAGATTCCTTTGGAAGGGCTCCTCTCTTCTAAGGTATGGTTCTAAAGTCGCTTGGAAGGATTTGTCTACCCCCTATGCGGAGGGAGGCCTGGCTTTAAAAAATCTTGCCGATTGGAACTCAGCCCTCATTTTATCCCATTTGCTCAGAGTTATTTCCCCTTCCCCAACTTCCTTATGGGCAAAGTGGGTCAAAGCATCAGTTCTTCCAAAGATTAATTTCTGGCATTGTTCTACTCTATCGGACTGCTCTTGGATTTGGCGTAAGATTCTTAAACTGCGGCCTTTAGCTTTAAATTTTCTTATCTATAAAGTTGGGAATGACAATTCTTTTAGGTTCTGGCATGACCCATGGTTGAATGGCCAGGCATTAAGCCCTTCTCCGTATCTGCTTTCCAACTCACGAATCCTAGTAAATGCTCCTGTCTCTTTTATCATTTCCATCGGGAGCCTGGGCATTACCGGCAAGCAACCATCATGAAGTGCAACAACTCCGAGGCCTTATTACTTCTCTTCTTGCGCCGACTGCTGCCGAAGACAAGATCTTATGGGAATCTTGTGAGCTGAAATACGTCAAGGCCTCTCTCATTTGGGAATCTATGCGGCCACGTGCTCCGCTAGTTCCATGGGCTGCTCTGCTATGGCATTCTCTTCACGTTCCAAGATTTTCCTTTACTCTCTGGCTTGCTCTTCGGCAAAGATTATCCACAAATGACAGATTTTCTAGCTATTCCAGCTTCCGCCAGCTGACTTGCCCCCTCTGTGATTCCCATGTGGAAACATTCCCTCACTTGTTCTTCGAATGCCCCTATTCTTCCTATGTTCTCTCCTCTACTTTAGCAGTGGGTGCCTGGACTAATGCTCCTATGAATTGGGACAACCTTGTGGACTACATTATCCAATATCGAGGGAGCAAACTCAGGTCGGATATTCTAAAGCTGGTTCTCTCCACTACAGTATACAAAATCTAGTCAGTCAGGAACTCCATTGTCCATAACAAAACCAAGATGCCTATGGGGGTTCTCTCTAGGGAGATAACCAATGTCATTAAGGCTAGGTTATCTTCTTCCTCTGGTTTTTCTAAAAAAGTCCAAAATAAGCCCAACCTCTGGGGTGGTTGTAGGGTTGGGTTCTTTTTCACGGGGTGTCGGCAGTTCCGCCGCTTCGGTGCTGTCGGGAGAGCAGGTGGCTGGGCCCGTCTCAGTAGCGAATGTTAGCTATTGCTTCGGCTGGGGTTGTTTGGACAAGATCAGAGTTGGCAGTGACTCTCCGACACTCTCCCATGTTACTCAGCTTGGTCATTATAGGGATGGCCTACGCGCCTCTGGCCACTGGTTCAATCTCAGCTTCGTGGTCTGCCTAAGCTTCGGGGTCTGCCTAAGGGTTGGGCTGGTCAGGTGTTAGGGAGTTCGGCCTCAGGGGTTAGTTTTCGAGGTTGTGGGTTTCAGTTCTTCTGCAGGGTTCGGCTTGCTAGCTCTAGCAGCATCTTCAGCTCGTTGCTGTTTGCGATGGTAGTTCGGCTTCTCTAGCAGTTCGGTCTCTTCAGTAGTAGGGTTCGGCTCCAGGGTCAATGATGGGCTGGCTCGGTCTCTTGGCACGGTCTCGTGGCCCAGCTAGGGGGGTTCGCTGGTTTCGGTTTTGGGGCTTGGGGACCCCTCACTGGCTTCGGGGGGGCTTCGTTTGATAGAGAGCTGGTTGCTGTCTTCCGGTTTCGGGCTTCGGTGCTCCCTCTTCAGTACGGCAGTCCAGTCTTGAGAGGTTCGGGCTTCGGGGCTCACGGATTTGGAGCTAGGAGGGTGAGTGTTCATTGGTTTCGGCTTCATGGCACTCGCAGTTCATTCAAGGGTTCAGCATTCTCATCTTCGGCTGCTTCGGGTGTCGGCTGGCTCTCAGTTAGGATTGGTTCGTTGTTATTTTCAGTCCGGACTAGTTCGGATGCTGCCTCCTTCCGAATTGGTTAATGTTTCGACTTATGGGGTCAGTGAATGGGCTAGTTTTGTAGCTTGGTTTCGGCTCCTTGGTTTAGCCTTGGGAAGCTGGGGGATCTGGGCTGGTAGGTTAGGCTTATATGGTTCGGCCTCTCTGCCCCGCAGCTCCTTCTAGGCTTCGGGATCTTCAGTTCAGCCTCTTAGGTGCCGACGGCTTCAATCTGTTCGGAAGCTGCTTCAGTTCGGTTGATTCTGTTATCTTCTGCAGTTTTGTCTGCAAATGGCAGTTTTGCAGTTTCATTTCGTCACCAGATTATTTCATTTGGATGCTTAGTTTCAGCTGATTGGTTGTTTAGGCTTCGGCTTGCTTCCTTTGCATACAGCTCTGTTTTGTAATGTTCCTTGTTGCTTTGGCTTGGTCGTTAGTCTTTAGTTGTCCATTTTGGGGGTTGTCCCATGTGGTTCACCTAAAACTTCTGTGGTATGCCCTTTGTGATTGTTTTATCTCTTTTTCTTCTCAATATACAAACAAATTAGCGAAAAAAAAAATGAATCAAATACTTAGTTACTTTATAAACAAATCAAGAATGCTTAAGGTTAAGACCTCTTCTACTCATGGACTTTTCATTTCAATATAACTCCAACTTAACAACTAAGCATCACATATATATATATATATGTGTACATCAGTAGGCTTTAGATCACATTTAGCATCATAGGCATCATGCAAGTTGCTGTCCAAAAGTCAGAATTCACTAACTGTGATTCCAGACTGGCGCAGCTGCGCCATGGCTAAGCCTAAGACCGGCGCAGATGCGCCGTCCTCTGGCCAAGCCAAGATGCAGCTGCTGCCTTGTGGTTTCTTTCCGGTTTGACCAAAACAATCACACATATCATATTAGTCATGTTTAGGGTCTTTTCATGCTCCTAAAGTCAATCTAGGTTCCCATTTCTAATATATTTCTAATTTAAACACTTAAACCATTTAAGGCCATTCGAGGTTATGAATTCACAAGGTCTAGCATGCTTGTTTTCTAATTATACAAGATAGTTCTAAAACTCATATTAGGCATATTTGTGTGTATTCACAACACATATTTGAAACTAACACCGCCTTAGTTGGAAAATAGGCTTTGTTCATGCTTTTCTCGAAATGTGCTACCTAAGCATGGTATATATACGTTTATACTACATGAGCGAGTCTAAGAGTGTCGTCAAACATGCTTACAAATGTCAAATTTTAGTTCTCATGGTATCTTGACAATATTCACATTCAAAGCTTGCTAATAGGTTCAACATGCTCATGTTCCTTTACTAATCAAATAGACACAAGATAAAGGTTTATTCATGCATTTCTAAGTCATACTATCATGCTTTCAAGGTCAGAATATATACATGGCATTCATACACAATAAGTTCATTCTTAGGTCCTTAAATCCATTTTAAGCTATATACTTTCTTTGATCATGCTCATGATAGTCTAACATGCTCACTTTAGCTCCATATAGCTATATATACTTTTAAGACATGTTTTTATGCTTGTACACCACATATCACATCAACAATCTACAAAACAGAAGCTCCAACTGATTTCAGCAACCGGCTACGCCTCAATACAAATGTGGCATAGCTACGCCGTGCCTAGTTCAGGCGTAGAAACAGTAACCTCGGCAACTGTTTAGCCCAAACACAAAATTTACTCATGAAATCACTCCTAAACACTTATTTATCAGTTTAGACATGCTTGTAAGGCCATATAACAACTATATGAACATTACTCCACCATACTAACATTCAATCCCAAAAAATTGAGAATTTGGATTTTAAGAACTTAAAACTCTGTTTACAAAAATTGAATTGGGAAAGCATTAAATGGAATTATACCTCTGTATTCCAAAAGAACTTGCTACTAAGGAAACTCTTAAGCTCTAAGAATGTTTGTATGCTCTCAACTCCCTCTTAGAAATTCTCAAACAATCTCAACAACAAGAATGAAGAAACACAGCTGCTATATATAGAGGAACACAAATCCAGACATTGCATTTTTCCATTGAATCAAACGCATGTGTTAAAGGATTGCATGGAGTATAAGAAGGAGTTGGTAATTTAGTTGTTGATTTGCATCATGAGTACAACTCCCCTCATGATTATTGCCTAGCAAGCTTGGAAGAAAATGAAGAGCATAGGCCTTAGCCTTTTTTCTAGACACATGAATGAGGAAAGAGTAAATGTGACTCTCAATTTGGGACAATCTCATTTATCTCAGCATGCTTGAATACTCCTACACACTTTCACCCTCATGTTGCATTTTAATACACATATCCATCATATATTATAACCTATTGTCACACTATAACTTAACATTTCAAAGTAGTAGGTGTTATGTACTATACCTATAATCCATGTACATTTTATATTAATGTCTACCCACATGCATATGGTTACATACACATCTCATAATGTACTTTTAACATATAGTTTTAATATGCATAATCACATGGCTTCATTCAATTTGGTTTTATAATACTTAATATATATAGTTACATAAATGTCACACCATACTATATAGTTATATTTGTATTATTGTTCACATGCCCATAACTATCAATATAATATTATTATATTAAGAACTCACTTAATTATGTTAAATAAATAACCATGCTCTTCCTTAATTAATTAACACTAATATTAATTAATCCATCCATTTCTTAATGTAATTATGGACTTTCACAATCATTATTCATTGATAATATTCTCATTACATTTATAGGTATATCGCAAATACTAATAATCGTATATTATGAATTAATTACCAAGTAACCCATATACCACTGCAATTAATTAATATTAATTAATGGATTAACAATTCGTTGTTGGACATAACATATTGAAATATATTCCTATCATATGGTTTCATCCATGTTACACATATAACATTAATGTCCCCCAATTTAGTGCTACATTAGAAAGTAACTAACTCAAATTGACTAATGGCGCAACTGCTCCAGTTTGTACTGATGGGACGGCGCAGCTGTGCCGTGCCCTGACAGTGCCAAGACTGGTGCAGTTTCTGCCCTTGCCAGTTTTCGACACTAGCTTGTTTTGTATGACATGAAATGATGTCCACATGAGTGTTGCTACGAGTCTACGAGTTTATTGATTATCTATATAAAATCTCATGATCATACCCGATTGACCTTCCTAATTCTTGGGTTAACTTACTTAGTGAATTTTCTCGTTTTGCATTAGGCCACACAAGGCATTTCACAAATCTCTTTGTCACTTCGCACATCTTAACATGCAGTGATCAAATACAATCAATTGTATTATCCAACTCATAAATCAATAATACTTATTTTCACATAAATAGTATTTCCATTAATATATTCATTTAATAATACGTGGAAATTCTCGGGTATTACAAATTCTGTCTCATTCAGAACCCAAATTCTTCCTTCAAATCTTAATAATCCCTCATTATCAAGACTATACTTTAAATCGTTTTCATCGGTTAGTCGCTTCTTCATCTGGTCACACTCCTCATTTCTGAGTTGTACCTCCTTGACTCTCTTTACAATGGTAGATTGACTTTCTGGTTAAAATAGTCTCTGCCCCGATTCACTCGATAACTTCACCTCTAACTCCATCCTAGTCATCTCTGTTATTAACTCAGTTTGAGCCGTTAACATAGACAACTTTTCCCGACCCTTCCTACTTAAGGCGTCGGCCACTACATTGGCTTTTCCTGGGTGATACAGGATTTCATAGTCGTAATCCTTTATCAACTCCAGCCATTTGTCTCATATTCAACTCCTTCTGTGTGAAGATATATTTTAGACTCTTATGGGACGTGTATATCTCACATTTCTCCCCGTATAAGTAATGCCTCCATATATTCAAGGCAAAGACTACCGTGGCCAGTTCCAGATCACGAATAGGATAAACTTTCTCATAATCCTTCAACTGCCATGATGCATACGCAATGACCTTGTTATGCTACATGAGCACGCAACCAAGTCCCATATGCGAACCATCGCTATAACTACAAAATTCCACGTATCGTCGGGTAAAGACAATGCAGGTGCTTCACTCAGTCTTTTCTTCAGTTCTTGAAAACTATCTTCACACTTCTCTGTCCACACGTACTTCACTGTCTTCCTTGTCAGGTTAGTTAACGGAGTAGCTATCTTCAAAAAATCTTGGATAACTCTTCGATAGTATCCCGCTAACCCTAGGAAACTTTGTACCTCAGTCGATGTTTTTGGTTGTTCCCAACTCATCACTGCTTCAACCTTCGCTGGATCCACTGAAATTCCTTCTCAGTCGATAACATGACCTAAAAATTGTACTTTTTCTAGCCAAAATTCACACTTAGTGAATTTCGCATATAACTTCTCCTTCCTTAGTGTCTCCAACACTAACCTTAGGTGTTCAGCAAGATCTTCTGGCATCTTAGAATAGACTAGAATATCATCTATAAACACTACTTTGAACTTGTCCAAATACTGTTTGAACACCCTGTTCATCATATCCATAAATGCAGCTGGTGCATTTGTCAACCCAAATGACATAACTAGAAACTCGTAATGACTGTAACGAGTCCTGAATGCTGTCTTAGATGCATCCTCCTTCCTAACCTTTAACTGATGATACCCCGTTCACAAATCTATCTTAGAAAAATATTGTGCCCATTTCAACTAATCAAAGAGATCATCGATCATGGTCAATGGGTATTTATTCTTTATCATTAACTTGTTCAACTCTCGGTAGTCGATACAAAGTCTTAACGATCTGTCCTTCTTTTTCACAAACAGAATCGGTGCTCCCCACGGTGAAACACTCGGTTGAATGTACTTTCTATCCAATAGTTCTTGTAACTGAACTATTAACTCTTTCATCTCCATTGGCGCCATTACGAACTTGGTCTCCCTATCCGGTGGAAGACCCGGTAATTCACTTGGAAATACATCCGCAAATTCTTTGACTATAGGTATTTGTTTCATTGTTGCTCCCACTATCTGGGTATCAACAACATGGCACAAATAACCTACACACCTCTTCCTCAACAATTTCCTCGTTTGTGTCATGGTAAGACAACACGAACGTCCCGGCGATTTATTACCGTAAAACGCTACATGAGGTTGTCTTAATGTTCTAATGTTTACACATTTATTTTGGCAATATATTATTGCACCATGGTTAAACAACCAATCCATCCCGAGAATTACATCGAATTCTCCCAACTTTATTGGTAACAAATCTACTGATAATTTACAACCTCATATATCAACACAACAACCCCTATGAATATCTTCAACATGAATTATTTCTTCGGTCGCTACCTTGATATTCAAAGGTATATGTAATCTTTCGGGAAGTAATCCTAACTGTCTAGCAAAATCACATGCTATGAAAGAACAAGTAGCACCCGAATCAAACAGCACATAAGCATTTATATTATTGATCGGGATAATACATGCAACTACATCCCCTGATACAACTGCATCTTGGACCGTCATGTTAAAGGTGCGGGCCATCTATC
This sequence comes from Panax japonicus, assembly GCA_020205505.1. Lineage (NCBI taxonomy): Eukaryota > Viridiplantae > Streptophyta > Magnoliopsida > Apiales > Araliaceae > Panax > Panax japonicus. The sequence continues at coordinate 22,644,352 of CM035105.1, forward strand.
TACCCGTCGGTGTTGGACCACCAATAGCTAACTTACAGCTATTAGCGCCCTTATTCTCGTCCGTCCCGTTCTTCGGGCAGTTCTTCGCTAAGTGATCAGTTGATCCACACACGAAGCATCCATGGTTTGTCTTTGGACTTGGACAGTTAGGCGAAATGTGCCCCTCATGTCCATAGTTGTAACACACGACCTTTCCCTTGAGATAGACTCTTAAGTGAGCCTTCCCACAGTTCTTGCATGCCTCCATCCTTCTCTTAGGATCCCCTTCCTTCACTCTGGTATTCCCAGAGTTAAATCTCTTCCTCTTCTGCCTGTCGCCACTACCACTAGCTCCCTCCATTTTCACTCCCCCATCCATCTTATTCTTGTTCTTCTTCTCCTTGTGGTATTGGCTTAGAGCCTCGTTACCACCTACGGCTATTATTGTCTTCTCCAGTATGGTCCCAAAAGAGTTACTTTGGAACACAGATATTCGGCTATAGAGCCAGGGTTTCAAGCCCTGCTCAAACCTTCTAGCCTTCCTCACCTCAATGTCCACCTGATGTAGAGCAAACCTCGCCAGTTCATTAAACTTGGCAGCGTATTGGGGAACTGTCATCTCCCCTTGTTTTAAATTTAGATACCTCATCTCTATTCTCCCCTGCATACTCGTGGGAAATTAGTTCTCAAAGAAATTCTCCTTGAACCGCGTCCACGTAAGGTTTTCTATACCAGCCCTAGCCTGGTTTTCCTCCCACCAGAAGTTGGCCTCTCCCTTCATCATATAGGTAACAAAAGTAACCTTTTGCCCCTCATCGACATTTTTAATAATAAATGTCTTCTCTATTTCTTTCACCCAAGTTTGGGCTTCTATTGGGTCTGTAGTTCCTTTGAACTCCGACGGATCAACACTCTTAAAATCCTTAAAAGTAGTAGCCCGTGTTACCCCAGGATTTACAGGAATATTTGCCCCATTCCTATTAAAAGCGGCAGTTAACGAACTCTTGCATTGGGTTAACCGGACCTCCCTCCGGTTGATTTAAATTGGCATCTTGATTTCGTTGTCTTCTTCTTGGCGGCATTTTGCTGTTAAGATAAACAACACGTCATTATTACTTTTCTTCTTGTTAGTTAGTTATTATTCATTATTAAACAATAACTTCAACTTATTGCACAATATATTCCATAAAAAGGCTTATATTAATTTGTATCTCGTAGTATAATATTACACCATTCGCCATTACATAGCCTTAGCTGATTACATTACTATCCCGCAATTGCTTTCCAAAAATTGGGATTTACAAAAGACTACCCTTTTATATACAAAAGAGGGTTTTACGTCACTACTAGATACATCATATTTACATCTTTAACTCTACTCTAGTTACTAATTACTCTACATCTGCCTTATGGCATTCTCAAAATCCGCGTTGGCAAGACCGAAAATAATATCTAGGATGATAGTATGCCGAGTCTGCCCTGCCTCTATCGGATACCTAGCCACTTGATGCTGAAAATCCGCATGAGAACTCCTATGTATATAGGACATCCTCCCAATCTTTTGCTTCTTGACCTTTAGCTCCTGCCTGAGCTCAAAAGTCTCCTGTTTCAGCTCGTGGACCTTGTCCTTCGCCAAAACCCACTCATCATGCTCCTCCTCTCATGTTCTTCTTGTCTTCCAGGATTTCCTGGACCTCCTCATTCAACTTTCTCACTTCCTTCCCCAGCTGGATATTTCTATCCAACAATTCCATGAATAGTGCCTTCATCGACTCCCCCGGAGTTGTCTCTTCCTCAGGTGTTATGGTGTTAAATGACACCTCTTCCACCTCCTCCTCCGATATGCCATCAAACAAAGACATGAGGTTTGACACCCCCAAAATAGGTCCATTCCATCCAACCCATTCTGAGTCGCCAAATACATGGTACAGAAATAACTACAACTTTGTTATTACAACATATAAACTATTGTCGTCTAGACAATATCCACATACAAATAAATCTCCATCATAATTATTGATACATTATTTTACAAAATGGTGAGGACTACTAAACAACTCTCTCTAGAACCATCATTACATCCCCCGACTTGTACTCGCTACATTCTCGTCTCCTGAGAAGAAAAAATAGAACAACAAGAAAAAGGGTGAGCTCAACTAGCCCAGTAAAGAATATTATGACTAAGATAATGTACAACAAATTATCCTTAGTCTTCAACAGGGAAAAATCTGATAGAATACAATAGACAACAAGTTTTAGATCAACAACTGCAGCAGAAACAACAATTCATTAGAAAAGTTAAGTAGAGAATAAAATCTACTAACATCTATGAATTTAAAAGTCCATCATCAATATTTTATCCCTGTAACATCAATCAATATATATCTCAAATCAAATCAAATATTCATCTTTGCACTATAGGCCAAAGATATTCATCAGTTGGTCATGTTCATCTCAACACCTGTTCATCTTTGCACTACGGGCCAAAGATATTCATCAATTGTTCATGTTCATCTCAACACCTGTACATCTTTGCACTACGGGCCAAAGATATTCATAATAAAATCAACCATCTTTGCACTACAGGCCAAAGATATTCATAAAATAAAGTACGAATCCTTAATCCTTAATCCTTGTCATTTTGTTTCACTGGATTCGTTTCTTTAAAAATATTTTTCATCATCCTCAGTCCTAAATGATGATATAATTGAATATCTTTGGCCTGTAGTGCAAAGATGAATGATTTCTGATGAATATTTTTGGCCCGTAGTGCAAAGATGAACAGGTGTTTAGATGAACATGACCAACTGATGAATATCTTTGGCCTGTAGTGCAAAGATAAATATTTGATTTCAGATATATATTGATTGATGTTACAGGGATAAAAGATAGACGATAAACTTTTAAATTCATACATAGAAGATAGTAGTTTGCATTCTCTACTTAACTCTTCTAATGAATTATTATTTCTGCTACAAATATCGATTTAAAACTTGTTGTCTATTGTATTCTATTAGATTTTTCCCTGTTGAAGACTAACGATAATTTGTTGTATATTATCTTAGTCATAATATTCTTTACTGGGCTAGTTGAGCTCACCCTTTCCTTTTTGTTCCATTTTTCTTCTCAGGAGGCGAAAATATAGCGGGTACGAGTCGGGGTATGGAATGAAGGTTCTAGAGAGAGTTGTTTAGTAGTCCTCACCATTTTTGTAAAATAATGTATCAATAAATGTGATGAGAATTTATTTGAGTATAGATATTGTCTAGAAGATAATATTTGTATTCAAACTCACAGTTTTACTGTTGTAATAATAAAGTTGTAGTTGTTTCTGTACCATGTATTGACAACTCAGAATGGGTGATGTATACCTATTTTGGGGGCGTCACAGTTGGTATCAGAGCTTAGGGATATGATCTCTGGCGGAGATCGGGGAATAGAACTAGGAGGGGAGAGACGAGTGAATCCTTCGCTAGTGTGTCCTACCTAAGCTTATTTGTTAGTTGGTCAGTATATAGGGATATTATGTGATATATTGATTTCCTTAATTAACCTTTGTTTTATGACAGTATTTGAGAATGTTGACTGAGAATATTAACAGTGGAGTAAATGAGACTGTGGAGACGCCTGTACTCACCAACGAGGAGAACGTGCAACAGGCTGGCAATGTTCCTCGTGTGAACAACACCACTGAGCAGATGATGAACGAGGGGATGTTTAGAAGCTTTTTGCTGTTCATGCAAAATCAGACGAGGGAGACTCGTGTTCAAAATACAGGAGGAAATGATAGCAATTCACGAGTTGTCACAGCCAAGCAGTTCAAAGAGTTGGGACCACCAGAATTTAAGGGAAAGCCCGATCTGATCATGGCGGAAACATGGGTCAAGCAAATTACCAAGATATTCGATGTCTTGGGATGCACGGAGGAACAGAAGGTTCCATTCGCCACCTTTATGTTTCGTGGCGAGGCAGACTACTGGTGGGAGTCTGTGAAGCGTACCCATCCAGCCGCACTCAGCATGTCTTGGGAGACGTTTCGAAAACTATTTAATGACAAATACTTTCCTGAAAGTGTTCGTCATATGAAGGAAGTGGAGTTCATCAGATTAGAACAAAACAACATAACGGTGTCTCAGTACGAGGCAAAGTTTGCAGAGTTATCCAGGTTTGCACCTCATTTGGTAGAGAATGAGGAACGTATGACGCGGATGTTTCTAAGAGGTTTGAAACCCGGCATACGACAATATCTCATTTCTCATAAATTTTCTCTCTATTCAAATGTTGTAAACAGGGCTCAATTATTAGAGCGAGATAACGAGTACGGTCAACCGAGGGACCACAACCAGGATCATACCAGAGATAGCAGTCAACGGAATAACGATAACCAGCGGAGAAAGAAAAAGATGGATAAAAATGGTAACCACTCTGGTGGTAATCATGGCCATGAAAATAGAAGAAGCGAGTTAGGAGGAGATTTTAAAAAGAGGAAATTTAACAACGACCATGTGAAGACGGCAGTGCCGGCAGCAATTGGTTCTACGGGAGGAGAACGACCACCGGTCATATGCTATAAATGCGGGAAAGAGGGACATATCAGTCCAAACTGCCCACAAAAGTTCAAGGTATGCTATAATTGTGGAAAGGAATGACATATCGCTCGAGATTGTACAGTAGCGAAATCTAGTTCAGCGGGGACGGTGACTCAAAAGACTGTCCCAGAAAAGTCAAAGTCAACGATTCCTGGAAGAGCGTTTGTTGTGACTGGTCAAAATGCGAGGAACCCAAACGAGGTGATCACGGGTAAGCTATTTATAAATTCTTGCGAAGTTTATACCTTACTTGATACCGGTGCTACCCATTCATTTATCTCTCCTGCTTGTGTTCAACGTTTAAACTTGACTCCGAAGAAATTAGACTTTGACCTATCTGTGGAAACTCCGTTAGGAGAAACTTTCATCACATCCACTGTTTATAAATCTTGTTTGATTCAAGTTGGCACTATCACCTTACCTGTGGACCTTATCTCTTTAAAGATACTTACTTTTGATGTGATTGTAGGAATTGATTGGTTAACTACTCATCATGCCAAAATTGATTGTTTTCGTAAGGTTGTTAGTTTTCATATTCCTAACCAACCTGTTGTACGAATTCAAGCAACTAAACCATTAAAATCAATCACTGTCATATCTAATGATAAAGCTATTCGTTTATTGAAAAACGGATGTCAAACTTTCTTAGCCCATGTTATGGATTTGAATAAAGACACGTCAAATTTGAATAATATTCCTGTTGTTATTGACTTTCCTGACGTATTTCCTGAAGAACTTCTCGGTCTACCCCCAGAACGTGAAGTTGAATTCTTTATTGATCTTGAACCTGGTACAAAGCCCATTTCTAAAACCCCATATCGAATGGCTCCTATTGAACTTCAGGAGTTAAAGGTCCAACTACAGGAGTTGTTGAACATCGATTTCATTCGTCCTAGTACATCTCCTTGGGGTGCTCCTGTTTTATTTATAAAGAAGAAAGACGGGAGTATGCGACTTTGTATTGACTATCGGGAGTTGAACCATGTCACCATCAAGAATAGGTATCCTCTACCCCGTATTGATGACTTGTTTGACCAGTTGCAAGGGGCACAATTTTTTTCAAAGATCGATCTTCGTTCTGGATATCATCAGCTGAAGATTAGAACTGAGGATATTCCAAAGACTGCCTTCAGAACTCGATACGGGCATTATGAATTCTTAGTCATGTCTTTCGAATTTACTAATGCTCCTGCGGTTTTCATGGATATGATGAACCGAGTATTTAAGGAATATTTGGATCAGTTCGTTGTTGTCTTTATTGATGACATCCTCATATATTCCAAAAGTCGTGAAGATCATGAACACCATTTGAAGCTGGTACTCCAAAGGCTTCGTAAAAACAAACTATATGCCAAATTGAAGAAATGTGAGTTCTGTCTTGAGGAAGTAACATTTCTTGGGCACGTGGTGTCAAAACATGGAGTATCCGTGGACCTGGCGAAGATTGAAGCAATACAAAGTTGGGAGCAACCGAAGTCGGTGACCGAAGTACGTAGCTTTTTGGGCCTAGCTGGTTATTATCGGAGATTCGTGGAAGGGTTTTCTCGAATTGCTACTCCATTAACCCAGCTAACTCGGAAGGATACAAAATTCGTTTGGAGCGAAGAATGCGAGAAGAGTTTCCAAGAGCTCAAGAGGAGACTCATTTCGGCACCTGTTCTAACAATACCATCTGGTACGGATGGATTTGTTATCTACAGCGATGCTTCAGGCAAAGGGTTAGGATGTGTTTTCATGCAACGTGGGAAAGTCATAGCCTATGCCTCGCGACAACTTAAAGAGTATGAGAGGAATTATCCTACTCATGATCAAGAGTTGGCAGCAGTCGTTTTCGCGCTAAAGATATGGAGGCACTATCTATATGGGGAGAAGTGGAGATATATTCAAACCATAAAAGCCTTAAATATTTCTTCACTCAAAAAGAACTCAACATGCGGCAACGACGTTGGCTCGAGTTATTGAAAGACTACGACCACACTATTCAATACCATCCTGGAAAAGCAAACGTAGTAGCTGCATTGAGTAGAAGATCATATGCAGGAATGAGTGTGATGATGTCAAGTATACTCATAGAGCCAACTTTAATAGAAAAAGTTAAGGTTGCTCAAGACACTGACCCGGAGCTGATGCGTATGAAGAAGAAAGTACAAGAAGGTGCTATTCCGGAAGCGAGAATTGATCAAGAAGGAATACTTCGAGTCCACTCCAGACTTTGTGTTACTAACGACTCTGATTTGAAGTACAAGATTATGATGGAGGCACACAATACACCATTTGCAATCCATCTTGGAAGTACTAAAATGTATCGTGATCTTCGACATACATTTTGGTGGAACAATATGAAGAGAGAGATTGCAAAGTTTATCTCGATGTGTTTAACTTGTCAACGTGTAAAGACGGAGCATCTAGTACCTAAGGGTCCGTTGCAACCACTTGAGATTCTGAAATGGAAGTGGGAACACATTACCATGGATTTCGTTATGGGTCTTCCTACGGTTTCTCAAGACATCAATGTTATTTGGGTTATTGTTGATAGATTAACCAAGTCTGCTCATTTCTTGCCGATACGGGAAACTTATTCCCTTGAATGTCTTGTTAGTATATATGTAAATGAGATTGTGAGGTTGCATGGCATGCCAGTATCCATAGTTTTGGATCGTGACCCAAGATTCACTTCAAGATTTTGGGTTAGCTTACAAAAAGCTATGGGCACGGTTTTACAATTCAGTTCGGCATACCATCCTCAAACAGACGGACAATCAGAGAGGACTATTCAAACTCTTGAAGATCTATTAAGACTCTGTGTCCTAGACTTCAAGGGCAGTTGGGATAAGTATTTACCATTGGTGGAATTCTCCTACAACAACAGTTATCAGGCAAGTATAGGTGTTGCTCCATTTGAAGCATTATATGGACGAAAGTGTCGCTCTCCAATATGTTGGGATGAGGTGGGTGAAGCAACATTGTTGGGACCCGAGTTAGTACGTATGACTACCGAAAAGATCCAAATGATTCGACAACGTATACAAACGGCACAAGATCGACAAAAGAGTTATGCAGATCTTCATCGAAAGGACGTGAAATTTAGTATAGGGGATCATGTATTGTTGCGAGTTGCTCCATAGAAGGGAGTTACAAGATTTGGGAAGAGAGGAAAGCTCAATCCACGATTTATTGGTCCATTTCAAATTCCTGACCGAGTAGGAAATGTAGCCTATAGACTCGCGTTACCTCCGAGTATGTCTCGTGTTCATAATGTGTTTCACATATCTGTACTTCGTAAATATGTGAAAGACCCGAACAACATTATAGAGTTAGAACCGGACGAGATAGCCGAAGACTTAACGTACGAAGAGGTACCTGTCAAGATTTTGGATAGGAAGGAGCTTGTCCTGCGCACAAAGGTCATACCACAAGTTAAAGTTCTGTGGAGGAATCATGTTATAGAGGAAATGACCTGGGAATTGGAAACGAAAATGAAACCGAGGTATCCTCACCTTTTCGAATCACCAGGTACGTACGTCAATTTCGAGGACGAAATTTCATAAGGAGGGGAGGTTGTAAGACCCCAACTTATTATTAATGAAATTTAATTTTCTCTATTTATTATTTTGAAATAGTAAGGGTTGATTTGATTAATGTGGATAGTTATGGGTAAAATACGCAAATATTTCAAAATAAGCAAGTGGTTATAAAATATTCATTGTTGTCGGGGAATATTCGTTTGGTCGTGGAATATTCGTACTGTCGAGGAATATTCGTACGACGACGCAGCCATGTGTGGGCCCCATAACGGAAAGCGATTGGATGAAGAAAACGACAAATATAAGTTGTTTATAAATAACGGCGTAGTTGTTACCGTTAACACTGTTGGAATACCCGGTGGTTAAAATACAGTAATACGCGGTATTGCACCAATTATTGATTCTTACGTAAGAAGGCACTACTCAATAATTGTTACAGTAATTACTGTTCATTATTTTATTTTATTGATTCAATAATTGCTGCATTGATATTTTATATTGCTGTTGTTTCAATAATTGTCATTACACAGTATTTTTTATTATCGAAGCAATAATTCATATTATCTGAATAATATTATTAGATAACATTATTGGCAATGTCTAGAAAGTTCTGTCTAAGGAGAGGTTTGGTCACCTAATTGCGCCCCAGTAAGGAGACATCCTTATTGGAAAGCCCTCTCTTTCCTGAGAACTGCCTATTTGTCAATATTATGATTCTGTAATATTATTTGTGAATAATTAATTATTGATTCATATGATGAGGAAAATATTGATTTTATGAGGATATAGATGGAGAAAATTTTTAATGTGACAATTGTTGAAAATTGAAATTTTATCTTTTTCTGATAAAATAATTATTATATTTTAATAATATAATAATGATGATATTTTTACGATGAATGTGGGATATATGAGTATATGTGGAGAAGGGGTATTTTTGTTACCAAAAATATTTAAAACATGTTAAACATGTTGGTGGACCCCATTTCTTAACTGAAATTTTATTATAGCCTGTAAAATTGCCCGTTTATGGATTTTGGTCAATTTTTGTTTGGAATTTGGAAAAACTTCCTTCTGAAAAGTTGTAGATAATGGAATTTCCTATGAAAAGTCGCGAGTTTCGAATTTTTTAGATAAAGGGCTATTTATTATGAATTATTGAAGTTTCGAAGCTCCGAAATAATTGATTTTTGGAAGTTTAAAATAATTTAAATTAGAAAAACGTTTTTATTACTTTTCTAGAAGGATGGCATGTGGGAAATGTTAGGAGCTGATTTCCAAAGAGGCGTAGGAAAATTTATTATTAATAATATATTTATTATATTTTCTACTTTGGTGTTCTAAGCATTTTCCTATAAATAGGGTGCTTAGGTTAGAATTGAAAATCACACCAGAAACTGAAGTTTTCTCTCTCCATATTATCGAGCGTATTCTTGTGAGTATTTTGAGTATACTTTGAGTATTGTTATACGGTGCAAGTTCAAGTCATAGCCTATATCCGGTGTTTCAACTAGAAGAATTGTCTTTCGAGGTAAGGGATATTATTTTTTTAAAAAAATGATATTATTTCTTCAATATCATTATGCAGGAATATTGATGAACTTTTTATCAAATTTAGAACTTTTGGTGTTGAAGTTACTATTCACGTATACGACAATATTCACGTATACGGCACTATTCATGAATACGGCACTATTCATTGAAAAATGAAAATTTTCCTTTTCGTCTAAAATATCTATTGTGGATACTAGCTTTGATTGTATCCATGTTTTGATCATTCTTGAATTTTACACCACTATGATTATTTTGAGGTATTTTTGGACATGGATAAAATAAAGTACGAATCATTAATCCTTAATCCTTGTCATTTTGTTTCACTGGATTCGTTTCTTTAAAAATATTTTTCATCATCCTCAGTCCTAAATGATGATATAATTGAATATCTTTGGCCTGTAGTGCAAAGATGAATGATTTCTGATGAATATCTTTGGCCCGTAGTGCAAAGATGAATAGGTGTTTAGATGAACATGACCAACTGATGAATATCTTTGGCCTGTAGTGCAAAGATAAATATTTGATTTCAGATATATATTGATTGATGTTACAGGGATAAAAGATAGACGATGAACTTTTAAATTCATACATAGAAGATAGTAGTTTGCATTCTCTACTTAACTCTTCTAATGAATTATTATTTATGCTGCGAATATCGATTTAAAACTTGTTGTCTATTGTATTCTATTAGATTTTTTCCTGTTGAAGACTAGCGATAATTTGTTGTATATTATCTTAGTCATAATATTCTTTACTGGGCTAGTTGAGCTCACCCTTTTCCTTTTTGTTCCATTTTTCTTCTCAGGAGGCGAGAATATAGCGGGTACGTGTCGAGGTATAGAATGAAGGTTCTAGAGAGAGTTGTTTAGTAGTCCTCACCATTTTTGTAAAATAATGTATCAATAAATATGATGAGGATTTATTTGAGTATAGATATTGTCTAGAAGATAATATTTGTATTCAAACTCACAGTTTTACTGTTGTAATAATAAAGTTGTAGTTATTTCTGTACCATGTATTGACAACTCAGAATGGGTGATGTATACCTATTTTGGGGGCGTCACAAATTGGGCTTGCATAATTCCTACACAAATCCTACAAGTCCAATGCAATAGGATTAAAGCGTTTAATGTAAAATCCTCGTATCCCTTACGTATACTATTTCGTATAATCTTTCGTCATACACGTTATACTAACTTTCATATATACTCATATAATACATTGTATCATATTCGTATTCATTACCTCGTATAATACTCGCTATTATACGATCATCACTTATTCAAATCCTATGTTCTTTAACATTCTCAAATTTACTACGCAGGCGAAAATCTGTGTTTGTCATAACTGAAATATTATTACATATTTCATCCTTCCTTATTACTCTATCGCTATGTATTTCTCAGAAGTTCAAAAATAATTCCCGAGCAGAAATTAGTGAATAGTATTTTTCAGAAAATTTCTCAGAAAGCTTTTATTTTCATCTTGGAAATTCAATCACTTTAATTCCTTCACGTAGCCAGAATACTACGACATTCCGACACATTTAGGTTATAGAACAACCTTCATTTTACTAACACATAACAATAACATATAAAATAATTTTATTCATTATTTAATCAAATAATATTATTTTACAATTAATCCGAACTTCTCGGTCATTACAACTCTTCCATTAAATGTTCCATTTAACTGAAGACTAGGTGATAATGTTGGTGCGTAATTATTTTGAACGAATTATATGATGGGTCAAAGTCCACGTTGAGGTATTTAACCCTACGTAGAATCAGTTTTGGTAGTTGAATATTTTTTGGAATCCAAGATTTCTAATTATATTTAATTTTTAACTCTTAAAGAAAGTGTCAAGATATTCTTAAGTAAAGTGTCATGATATGATCCAACCTCCTTTCTTTAAGCAGATTCTATTCAATCCCATTAAGGAATCCCTAATGAGTAATCCTAATTTTATACAAGAAAGAAGGTGTGATCACTATAAATACAAGACTATACCCTAATCATCAGGTACACACATTCATATTATTTTACAATATTATAATATAAAACTTTCATTGTTAAACTTTATTCAGTCTGTACTTATTCTCACACCAGACTTATCCCCCGACGGCATAAGTCACCAAGCTTTTGGTGTGACTTCATTTCTATACAAGATTAAATGCGTTTTGATGGTTGAAATGCGTGAACGAATCTTAACGTTACTATTTATATTAACAAATGATAGTGATTTATACTTTCTTTGATTACAAAACAACACGATCTGTTAGGAATCAGAATATTTGTAGTATTCACTTTGTCCCAAAAGAAAAAAGCCATATTGATTATCTTTATCACAATTGTAATTGTATAAATATAAGAGGATAAACAATATATATACACCACCATGGCACCATGTAACTAGTCAAGCTCACTATTAGTTCAACATTCTAATAGTTTGTCAGCCCAATCCAATCTTTTATTTATTATATGTCAATGACTTGTTTGCCTTAATATTAATTTTATTAAACGTCAGTTTATTAATTTCTTTTACTATTAAAATTAAAAGTTGCAAAATAGAAAAAAAAAAGGAAGGGTCCAGGCCTAGTCGCTAGGGTTGTTTACCGGTAATTTCGGTTTTATAGGTGAACCGGACCGATCCGTTCGGTTCAAAAAATGGTTCGGGACTGGTTTAGTACAAATCGGTTTTTGGTACCGATCCCAGTTACCAGTTTCATAGGTCCGGTACATACTGAACCGGTTGTACTGGTCAAAAACCAATTTTAAATAATTTTTTTACTTAGCCTTGTAGAATTGGCTTTAAGTCGTCTCTATTTATAAAATAGAAATAACACAAGAAAAGACATAATAGAAATATTTAAGGACTTGATGAAAATATTGGTGGTCTCCCGTATTTATAAAATAGAGGTAAGACAAGAGAACACAAATTAGACAATTTGGGATATTGGTAAGATAAGAGAACACATATATATGGTTGTTTGGAAGTCCCACATTGATTAATAAAAATCTACCAAGTAAAGGTCAAGTACTCAAGTCCCACATTGGTTAATTGGTAAAAATCTAAGAAAGTTTTCTTTATAAAATGAGTACCAAGGGAAACTTAGTAGTTAGTGGTTTACAAGTTTTATATTGATTAAATTGGAAAAGTAAAAAAAATAGAAAAACTTAAATTATTTATCTATAAGTTGGAAAATATATGCTTTGACTATTAAATGAGACCTTAATAGCCAAGTCCCACATTGATTATTTTATAAAAGTCTAAGGAAGTTTTGCTTTATAAAAAGACTATCAACTATTAATAATTGGTGGTTTACAACTTATATATTGATTAAATTGGTAAAAGTAAAAGAAATTAGATAAACTTAAATACATTAATAGTTGGTGGTTTACAAGTTCTATATTGATTAAATTGGTAAAAATAAAAGAAAATAGATAAATTAAGGGGATGTTTGATAAAATCTGAATGAGTTGAATCTGAATCTGAATGAAAAAAACTGTTTGATAATTGGAATGTCTGAAACATCTGAATGACAAAATTTTATTATTATTTTATCCCTCTAAAAAATTCAAAATTGTTGTAAATTTATTTAATATTACTTAATATAATAGTTAATATTTTTTTAATTTTTTTAATACTTCAATCAACTGCTCATTTAACCATTCAACTAAAAAAATCTGACTTAGCCATTCAGCTTGTCTATCTTACCGATTCAGCCATTCAGACCAAATCAAACGCGCTGACCGATTCAGCCATTCAGATTCAGCTTCATTCAGCTCTAAACAAACACCCCTAAATTATTTATCAATAAGTTCGGAAAGATCTACTCCTAAGTTAGAATAAAAGTCTTGATTAATTGGATAGAATATGGTTGTTTGCAAGTCCCATATTGATTGGTTAATTTATAAAAAGTCAAAGGAAGTTTTGCTATAAAAAAATTACAAGTGAGACCTTAATAGTCAAGTCCCACATTGGTTATTTTATAAAAGTCTAAATAAGTTTTTCTTATAAAAATACTACCAAGTGAGTTCTTAATAACCAATAAGGGTGTAAATTGAGCCAAGTAGTTCGGTACTCGACTCGAGATCGGCTCGAAAATATGATCTAAAGCTCGAATTTGAAGTTGATCCGAGTCGAATCAGATCCATACTCGTTTTCTGTTTAATGATACACGAGTCGAATTTGAGCATACCAGTGTTCGCTCATATTAGGGTTCGAGTATTTCATTTTTTCTTGAACCATACTCGATATTTGCTCGATGGATCATATTCGAATATTGATCTGATCCATGCTAGTAAGCTAGATATGTGATATTTATATCAATCTTTATAATTTATAAAGTGTAGTATGAAATTATGTAAACTTGTACTTGACTAAATCAATTAATTGAATGTCAATTTATATTACATTATTTATATTTCAATACATAAATAACAGTGAAATTTTTTTATATATAAATATTAGTTAAGTAACCAATTTAGTATGTAATGGTTCAGTTTTAAGTGAAATGGTTCATATTCGAAACTCAATTTGAAGGCTCATAAGTAACTCGCTTTGTAAACGAGTCGAGTACTTACGAGCCGATTACGAGCCGAGTAGGTTCGAGTAATGATCCGAGTCGAATCTGGCGCAAAAATATAAATCTCTTATCGAATCCGAGTCGAATTTGAACTCAATTTTTTCGAGTCAAGCCGAATCTGAGCATGAAGATGTTCGCTGAGATTCGACTCGTTTACACCCCTACCTAATAACCAAGTCACACATTGTTTTTTTATAAAAGTCTAAGGAAGTTTTCCTTCTAAAAAGACACATGACCTTAATAGCCAAGTTCCACATTGGTTATTTTATAAAAGTCTAAGAAAATTTTTCTTATTAAAAGATTTTCAAGTCTTTTATTTTTTATTGGGCCGAATTTTGGCTTAAAGAAGGCTGGGCCTGGTACAAGTCTTGGGTTGCTTGACCTTGGGCCGAATTTTGGCTTAAAACAAGTCTTCGACTGATCTTCTTGGGCCGATTTTGGTTTAAAAGGTACCGGATCGGCTAATCGGTCTGACATACTGGTTCCGATACCCTATTTTGAGTACTATCGGATTCGGTTCGGACCGGTTTTTTACCCGTTAACACCTACTAGTCGCCATGGCCAGGCTGCCGCTGACTACCACTCCAACTTTATAATCCGATCTGACCTGATCTATTTTCTCTCGACATCAAGTCTGATTTGGTCAGCAGCCCAAACCTGATAGATCAAGATCAGATTGGACTAGATATTCAGGCTGTTTGTGTATCACTTTTATATCCTATTTTTTTAAATATCTGCCCTGGTCTCTGGGCTACTGGTCTGTGCAGTGAACTCTGAAGTACTGTTGGAACTTTTCTTCCTCAGTCTAACCCTCTAACATCGAACATGCAGCAGGTGAGTAGTCCAAATTTTGATTTCTGTTTATTCCCTAAAAGCCCTAATTTTCGTTTTTATCTCATTTCTAATCGTGTGATTTTTAATGATTTCTCCGAATATGGGTTGTAAACTTGAATGAAATCAAAAGTCCGGAACTTCTGATACGGAGGTTACCTGGGAGGATCAGCAGAACATTAACAAATTTGGTAGATTGAATAACCGAATTCATGAACTTGAAGACGAAATCAAGATTGCTAAGGTACACTTCAGTACTTCACAACAAATTAGTATGTTTATAAAATTTATACATGTATTTGAGTTTATATATTGAAATTAAAATAGTTTTGTTTATAATCTGATACTGGGTAAATGTGAATATATAAAGTTCATGAATGTGAATAAAATGATGGGTTGAAATTAAATTTGACAACCGAAATGTGGCTTTTTGTTGTTAAGCTTGTTTATGAAAGAATTACTAGAACTAGAATGCATTTTGAAACAAAGATGCTATTCAGAATTGGAAAAAGGGATACTTTCTATGCTGAGAATTGAAAAAGAAGAAGGAAAACTAAAAACAAAAAAATTATTGGTTTTAAAGGCTTTGGATTACCAAGTTTGTGTATGGTGAGGTAAGCACTCGAGTAGATAATGCCTGAGATGGGAATGATAAGGTTAATTAAGAACATAATAATCTATTAATTATTAATGTTGTTATACTACTGCAGTTCTGTCTGGTCTGGGAAAATATAAGAGGGATCCTTTAAATAGGGTCACACTTAGTATAGTAATAGTTTCTCCTTTAAATAGGAGCACACTTATTATATTACTTTGGCCAAAAAGGATGTTCTTCACCCAAATTGGAAGTGATGCTCCCTCAGATATCCATCTTTAAATAAATCATTGAGAGCAATCAGCCCCCAAACCCGGTACCTTTAAACTCTGGATAAGGTGCTACACGATACTACAACATCCACATATATCTAGCTATATAAGCTTAATGACACGAATGTAATTGCTATATTATTACATCATATCCGTTCAATCTTAAATTCTGTAACCATTACTTGTTCATAATGTCATAAATAAGTAATATTGATCTATAACAAGATCTTCTATTCCTTCCTCTTTTTCCAAATTTTATCCTTACTGGATTCTTCAATGCGTTCGACCTTAGATGAAATCATATAGTTTAAGCAAGGATGAACATTTAATTACTCAGCAAGTATAACAATTCAACAACAAAATCAAGAATCATATGATTATCATTCAACAACTGATCAATAGTTGTGAAACACTTTGAATAAACTACAATAATACTTTGAATAAACCAGAATAATACTTTTCCTAATTTAAATATATTTGTGAGATGACGTAATGGTCATTTATACTGAGTTGGTCGTAGGACCAATAACTTTCTTTTACTTTCATTGAAAAAGACTTCCCGGCATTAAAACCGTAAATTCCGATATCACTTACGAGTACGTCTAGGTGATCAGCCTATAGTACCCTATGTTGTATAATACTCATCCATTTAAACGACTTTGTGTTTAATTTTGACACCTTGTGTGTCAGCCGAAAAATTCAATCAAAACATTTATTCGATCATCCTCAGGCTTACCTTTGAATCCGTACTAAAATAATTTGGTTTGGACAACTCTATTTAACATCAATAATATTTCAAAGATTTAATATCAAACTGATAAATCATTTTAACAATTGTCTAGCAGAAACAAATGACATCGACACTTCCTTAGACAATTCATGGATATCGAACTTTAAAACTTTAACATTTTATGTCATAACATAGCTTGAATACTTGTATACTAAGATTTACATAAGCATGTAATTCACACTATCATACAAGAATTGTGTTCATTTGATCTTTAAAAACATTACACAAGCTTCAAGAGAATATATTAAGATGAAGTTAGAAAACTTGCTCAATAAAATCAGAGTAAGTTTAGGAAATTTGCCTTAAGCGTTCTTTATAATCTTGACGATAATCGTCCTTCAAATGACCTAAACATTTACATTAACCATAACACATCAATTAGGCACATAATGACATCAAGTTTGGTTTACGTCAACTCTACTTATTACTACTCTTCATGACCGTGTCATTAGACTTGGATCATTTTTCATGTTTGTTTTTACTTGTTATGGCGTTTCGGCGTTCGTTCACCGTACGCCCATAATAGCCTTCACGAACGCCCAAGCCATATGCCTTTGCACATGCTTAGCACAATCCCACAACCTTTCATAACACTCTTTGATTTAAAGTGTTTTACACTTACTATTGTTTGTCTTTTCAATTAACCTTCAACCTTTAGGTAAGGTTTTAATTAACATTCATGATAAAATTATTCTATAAGACTATCCCAAGTTCTGATTTCAAAATAACTCATTACTGGGCTTTGACTCGACTCGGCGCTATGGCTCCCGGATTAAGCATACAGTCGGCGTTGCGGCGCTGTCCTTCTTCCCTAGCTACTGTAGTTGGGCGCTGTGACGACCGAAATGAACTAAAACAATGGCGATGCGGTGCTGATCTAGGTTTTTAGTTTTTCAAGCTTAAGTATTGCACAAATGATTCTGGCAACGACTTCACAAATTCATAACTTCATCCCACCTTGGAATGAATTCGTTCTTGAGCCAATTTCTTACTATTACTGCATAGTACAAGTCCCCCGGACGGATAATTTTTTGAATTTTCTAACAAGTCTTTCAATCGGCTCAAAAATCCCTCGTCACTCAGTTTTTAAACTTAGCGTTCTTAAGGTTTAAATTTTCAAATTTTCGTAACTTAACCGAAATTGGAATGAGCTTGTTCTTGAGCCTATAACTCAATTATACTATAATCTATACCATTCCCACGAAATCTTCGATATTCAGAATCATTAACTAGCTTTATAAATTCATCTGGAAATCATACCGGACTAGGATTTCGACGTTTAACGTCTTTTAGTTAAATTTTTGCCATAACTTCGTTATAGCACGTTTTTACTTCGTTCCAATTGGAACATTTCAACAACTCATACGCGCCTATTTCCTTCTTTTTGGATATTAAAAACTTACTTACAAATAATGGTTTTAAACTTATCATTCAACAACAATTACTTGATTTTCATGCTTTCTTGGTTTAGTGCGTTATTATGATTACGATTCCACTTATCATGCATATTTTCGTGATTTACCCTGCTACCATTTTTAAGCTATGAACTACAATTCAAATAACTTGTTTATACAACAATTAACACGTTTTTCATTCGTTCTTCGTTTAGCTCGTTATTTTAACTACGATTTCACTTTGCATACATATATTAGTGATTTAAGTCCGCTATTTCTTCCTTATCTCTCCGAATCACTCAGGATTCTCATGAATCATCCAACCACCATAATTAATCTTTCTCAAAAAATCATTTTAAAATTAGTGATTTTTTTACAAGTTAATAATAAAATTAAAATAAATATTTGGAATTAATGATTAATAATTAATCATTCCGGTGACAAGTTAAAATGCTTACATGTTAATGATCCGGTTACACATAATTAATCATTCTGGCCAATTTTTCTTTTTTTAAAAAAAATTCTGTTTTTGTTTTTAAAAAACAGAAAATTTTTAAAAACAGAATTTTTAAAAGCAGAATCTTTTTTAAAACAGATTTTTTTTTTAAAAATCTGTTTTTAAAAACAGAATTTTGTTTTTTCTGTTTTTTTAAAATTCTGTTTTTGTTTTTAAAAACAGAATTTTTTATAAAAAAAAGCAAAATTGGCAAAAATCATTAATTATGTGTAACCGGATCATTAACTTGTAATCATTTTAACTTGTAACCGGAAGATTAATTATTAATAATTCTAAATATTTAATTTAATTTTATTATTTTAATTATTTTATTTTAAAATTAATTATTTTATTTTTATTTTTAAAATTAATTATTTTAAAATTAATTAATTATAATTTATTATTATTTTAATCATTTTTTGCCACATAATCAATAATTTTATTTTTTTTTGTATTGCCACATAAGAAAATAATGTTTTTTTGATTTTTTTTTCAATTCCACATGTGTAATTATTTGACGTTCGTCCAATCTTGGACGGAATGGCCTGAATTTTCATTTTTAGAAAGCACAGTTGTCCAATTGCATATTTTTAAAGTTCAGTGGTCAATTGCTTACAAGTCGACGACCACAGGGGGGTAAATGTGCTTGTTGCCATTCAAATAACTTGTTTATACAACAATTAACACGTTTTTCATTCGTTCTTCGTTTAGCTCATTATTTTAACTACGATTTCACTTTGCATACATATATTAGTTATTTAAGTCCGCTATTTCTTCCTTATCTCTTTGAATCACTTAGGATTCACATGAATCATCCAACCATCAACAAAGCACTTCGTTCTATATTTACAAAGCGTTTAAAAAACAAAATGCTAGAGTTCTCGTTCTTACTTTTTTGGTTCTCTTTGCATTCTTAATTAATGGATGGTTTGATCTTGCGTTCCTCCTTCGAAACTTATGAATTTTCCGGGCTCTCACTTCTCTCTCAAAATGCCTAGAGTTTCTTTTCTTGCTTTGTAAATTGGTGAGGTTTAGAAGAGAAATGACTTGTTATTTATAGGTGAAGCAAGGGTTGGGGTAATTTGGTCATTTGGCTAGCTTAACCATTGTCTAACCATGGTTAAGTGGTGGGGAATGGGATGGCAAGCTTGCTTGACAAGCTCCCTCCTCCCTTTGGTACATTTCGAGTCACATGGATCAAGTTATGGTTTAGTTATCCTAACTTGGTCTTCTTCACTCGGTTTGGTTTCTCCAACTGTTCAGTTAGTCGTAATATTTGACTTTTGTCTTTCGTATTCCTATCATATAATTTTCGTATTATATCGGTATTATACCTTCTTAACTTCCAAAATTCGTTACACAGTCGAAAATTTGCGTTTTTCGTTTCCAAATTTTATTGGACATTCTATCTTTTCTCGTTATATTAACGTTAGCACGTTATTTGAAAAATAAAAAAAAAACGCAAAAGCGTTTTTGGGTGAATAGTGTTTTTTTGTCTTTCTCTCAGAAATTTTTTATTTTCTTATACGAACTCAAATTTGTAAATCCTAGCAGACAAACACATTTGAGGTCATACAATCGACTTTTAAACACTTAACACATAATAATATTAATAAAATTTCATTTTATTCAATAATATTCTACAAAACTTAATTATAAGCCAAGTAAAAATTTCTCGGTCGTTATACCCACCCCCAATTTTGTCAAATTTAAATCAACCTTGTTAAATTTGTATAGGAGGTAGAAGGCCTAGGGGGTCGTGAACATCTTTTCTTTGAGAAGAAGCAATAACGGTATATGGGATTATATATATCTAGTTTCTTTGTCAATCTTGTCAAAGTAGTTTTTTGTAAGTAAATAAATCCACTAGCTAGAATCGTTAAAAATGGGGCAAAACCAAGAACACTCATAGTATACAAGCACTGGGCAAAAATGTTCAATTTAAGTGGTTTAGTTTCAAGCATAACGTAGAGAAGCATTGGTTTAGAATTTTCGAGCTATGAGATTTTTTGGATTTTATTGATGATTTTTGTTTCTCAGAGCTTCCCCCTAGGAGGGTGTTGTTTTACATGGTTCAACAGATATAACAGCTAGTTCTTGCAGCCTGCTTCCGAATATGTTTGGAAGGTTCCTGATGTTATACTGCTTTCGAATACGTTAGGAAGGTTCCTGATGTTATACAATTGTGTTTCCTTAGACTGGTGTTTGATCATACTTCTTAGTTTGCAGATTGTTGGGGGTGGGGGGATTCTTAAAGGAAAAAAATCCACTTTGGCCTAAAAATTGTGGCGGGAGAGTAATGAGGGGTTTGTGGATAATGTTAGGGAATGGTGGCAATTGAGCAGGGAGAGATAATCATATTGGGAGCATTAATTGAGATTTGGAGAGGAGAGGTTTATGGTAGCAAGAGATATTGGAGGGAGATTTTGATTTATAAGCAGTTCTACATAGAGACTCTATACTGAGTTCAAGAATGAAGTATCTTCTGTTTGATTATATTTTTGGTGAGGAATTTGAGACTCTAGATGTGTGAGACAATCAGGAGTTCCACAACACTAGATCTAAAGGTCATCAATGCCATCTTCTCTTTCTACTCTTTTTTCTTCTTTTTCACCCTCTCCTGTGTCATCATTACACTTTAGTAAGTCATCCTTTTTCGTTTTTGGCTGAGGTGTCTGACCGAGTAGGTGACGAATGATACATATATATGTATTCATAGGATTGGTTGTTGCTGAACATATGTTTAAAATAAAGGTTCTGTGTTTATGTCAGGCTTAACCCTAGTTAGGCCTGATTAAAACAAACCAATCAGCCAACTAATTAACTAGCAAGGGTTGTTAATTGGTAAATGAAGCTAATACAGTGAAGAACAATTAAAATGATGGTGAACAGTAACTCAAGTTAGAGTAAACTAAGGAATTCAGGAATGAAATTGAAGGAAACTTGGGGGAAAAGATAGATAGGATAAGGATGGACTAGGGTCAGTTAGGAAACAACTTGTTTTAAAATGACTTAAAGTTGAAATTTAAGTAAACTTATAAGTCATTTAGAAAAATAATAAAGGGTAAAATTGTCATTACATTTGGTCAAATCTGCTTATTAGAAATGACTTATAAGTCATTCTTTAAGAAGGCAAAATTTGTTACTTCTCAAAAAATGACTTAAGTAAAAAAATGTCAAAAAAAGTCACTCTTGAACACAAACAGTAAAAAACAACTTATAAGTTGAGTTGGTTTGACTAACTTATAAGTTGTTCCCAAACAGAGCCATTTTCCTCGTACATAATTTTCATATATTTCACTCTCCTATCTTATTTATAGATAACTATCATGCTCAGATTTGCTAACTTCCACCAGGGAGATGTTATCTACCCATGTGCCAGATTACTACTAGAATATTGTATGCACTATATTAGTCCCTTGACTCTTGAATTACGTATTTTGTAAAATAGTTCGTCCTTACAGTTTATGTAATTTCCAATTAACTTCTTGGTATTCCGAAAATGAACCAAAAGGTACTAGTTTTTTTTATCACTTAATCAGCATTTTATAATTTTAATTTAATACCTCACTACTTATATTAACACAAATAAAAGTTTTGCTGTCCATACTACTTTTGTTTTGATAAAAGAAGAATATTTTATTGATTTTGAGAAAATATGTGGAAGGTATCAATGCTCTACTTTTTTACTGTAGAACCAATTACCAGGCCGAGTGACAATTCACATTGATATTAGGGAAATGGAACACAATCATATTTGGAATTGCAAGCATATTGAAAAATACGGGCTGTATTTTTACATCTATTTGGAAACTAGTAATGTTCTAAAAGGCGGCCGGGGGCCTAGCGCCTAGGCGGGATTTTTTATTTTAAGCCAATTTTAATATTTTATCTTACATTTATTCAAACAAAACAATAATATAAAACAAAACCAAAACCAAAACTATCTATAATAAAGATAATAAATGCCTTTACTTGAAATTCAAACACATTTACATTTTGCTAATGTCAAAGTTCAAACACAAACATGCAATTGTTCAATGTTCAAGCATATTTTTAACATATTAGTTTTATTCATAAACAAGATTGCTATTAAGTAATAAAATTTAAAATTTCAAGAATTTAATTCAATATTAAAATTTAAGAAACTAAACATAAATTTAAGAATTATATTGAATTAAACTAAATATTACAAATTTATATAATTTGAAGTTGGTACAAGTTCAAAAAATTACAACTATAATAAAATTATCTATTTTGACTTGATATTGTTTACTTCTTGTTGTGATTTGATATGCTACAATCTGTATTATGAATATGGTAAATTATTAGAAAAATAAATATACCAAGATCTGGTTTGGGTAGTTACTAAAATAAAAAAAATCTCTCCGCCTAGAGCCCACCTAGGCCCTACTTAATTTTTTGGAGAGATTTTTTTGCCGCCTTGGACCTAGGTGAGGCACTAAGAGGGCCTAGCGCCTAGGTGAGGCGCCAAGGGGGGCCTAGCACCTAAGCGGGGTGCCAAGGGGGGCCTAGCGAACCTAGGCGGGGATTTTTAGAACACTGATTGAATGTTTGTAAAACCAGAGACTACACAAAAATCTCGACTTTGGAAGGGACCTTAGCTTTCCAAACATACGAAGCCAAAGGAAATGGTCTAGGAACAATAGACCGAGTCAAAAAAGAGAAGCAACTCTTACAAGAAAAAGAACTAAATGGATCTAAAGTTCAAATGCTCTTATCAGAAGAGGAGGATAAATGAACCGGATCAAGCAAGATAAGCAAAGTTTTCATTTCAGTAGTATCCAAATCAGTGAGATTCCTAAAGAAATGAAAATCCCAAGAAAAGAATTTTCCATCACACTTTATGAAATTAAAATTGGGAACATCGTGCAGTGAAGAAATACGATACAACTAATTAAAAGTAAGAGAAAAGTGATTATCTCCCAAAAATCGTCCCAAAATTGAATCCGGACAAGGTTAGTTGTACATGGTAATTGAATCACCTATGCCATTGGGGGTGTAGTTGGATCTCCAGTCAGCTGTAGAGCCAAAATCAAATTATTACATTCTTCTTGTTCATAGAAAACTCTCCGTTCCACAAAGAGTTCCATTTGTTAATGTTGTATTTTCCCCCCATGTTTACCCTAAAAAATAAGTTAGTTTAGTATGTTAGTTCCCAGTAGGCACAATATAGATCTAGAAAGGGAAAGGGGGAGGGGGAGGGGGAGGGGGAGGGGGAGGGGGGAGGGGGGTTGAATAGATCCTTTTTCATTTCAAATACTTTTCAGGTTTATTTTGTATTGCTAATAATTTAGCATATGACAAACATAAGAATCTTTTTAAGCACAGCGGAATAAGTAAAAGATCCCCTTCATTGATATATTCATAATCATACATACATTGTTCGTAGAGTTAGTTCAGTGGTAAGCAGTAAAAACATACATAGCAGTTATAGCAGTTAATGTGCATAATGTAAATGACATAAGGTAAATGACACAAGGGGTTTTAAGTGGTTCAAAGACTCAAGCTCCTAATCCACTCTTCTGCTTTCAACTAGCAGGATTTTCACTAAAGAAGGGTAGCACCCTGAATCACTAAGATTCCTTCAAGGCCAGCAACCTTGGGACTCCAGTTCACTAAGAACTCTTCAAGGTCAGCAACCTTGGAACGTCTCTAGTTCTCTAGGAACTCTTCAAGCCCAGCAGGCTTGGAACTTCATTTAGTCCCTCCGGACAAGGACCCCTCTGGCCCTGGCTTCTTGTTGTTGAGTTGTTTGTTTGTTGGAGTTGGTGCCGAGCTGCTAAGATGTCATTAAGCTTGATCATCTTTCGTACTTAGCAGCTTGGTGTGGTCCTCTTTGCATTCTGCTTCGAGACTGGACCACATCATCTTTGGTGCAACTGATCTTCTGTTCTGCTCGTCTTCATGTAGTGTCAGCTGTACACCATCAGCATTTCCTGAATCCTCCTTAACATGATGGCAGACATGGTTCTGCACTTGCTCTGTTTCAGCTTTAGGTTCATGGTGAATCGTAGAGTGGCTCTTAGGATATGTCTTGTGCTTCGCCACTCTTCTGAATGCTGTTATCTTCTTGTCCTTCTCGGCTCTCAGCTTAGATGCCAATTCAAGTGGCATTCTCATCTTTGTTGAGTGAAGCTTTGATTTTTTTAAGTCCATTTTCAAAGTTGCTTCACTTCCACCTTTGTAGTCTCACTTTCACTGAGACTTGTTCTATTTAAGCTCAGGTGGAACTCGTAGAGTCAACATTAGCATTCAACCAACTCAACGATTCTGCAACATTGCAAATCATCAGCACTCTTGATCGTTGAAACTCTGGCTTATTTATACTCCTTCCCAATCTTCCCGTTGAGAAGTAGTCGTTAAAAGTTCTTTGAAATGCTTCGCAGATCTCGAGTTATTTGGTGTAGACTGCAGATGTGACATGTCTTACTTTTCTGACACTGCAGTCTACTGTTTCACCTACTCCGTCAGATATGTCGCTTTAATGTCTTGGGCAGGTCGAAGACTTTATTTCCTTCTGATTTCTCGATCAGAGGTTGCCTTTTGCCTCGATGCTCTCAATAAGCTCTTATTCGAATAGATCCTTTTTCATTTCAAATACTTTTCAGGTTTATTTTGTATTGCTAATAATTTAGCATATGACAAACATAAGAATCTTTTTAAGCACAGCGGAATAAGTAAAAGATCCCCTTCATTGATATATTCATAATCATACATACATTGTTCGTAGAGTTAGTTCAGTGGTAAGCAGTAAAAACATACATAGCAGTTATAGCAGTTAATGTGCATAATGTAAATGACATAAGGTAAATGACACAAGGGGTTTTAAGTGGTTCAAAGACTCAAGCTCCTAATCCACTCTTCTGCTTTCAACTAGCAGGATTTTCACTAAAGAAGGGTAGCACCCTGAATCACTAAGATTCCTTCAAGGCCAGCAACCTTGGGACTCCAGTTCACTAAGAACTCTTCAAGGTCAGCAACCTTGGAACGTCTCTAGTTCTCTAGGAACTCTTCAAGCCCAGCAGGCTTGGAACTTCATTTAGTCCCTCCGGACAAGGACCCCTCTGGCCCTGGCTTCTTGTTGTTGAGTTGTTTGTTTGTTGGAGTTGGTGCCGAGCTGCTAAGATGTCATTAAGCTTGATCATCTTTCGTACTTAGCAGCTTGGTGTGGTCCTCTTTGCATTCTGCTTCGAGACTGGACCACATCATCTTTGGTGCAACTGATCTTCTGTTCTGCTCGTCTTCATGTAGTGTCAGCTGTACACCATCAGCATTTCCTGAATCCTCCTTAACATGATGGCAGACATGGTTCTGCACTTGCTCTGTTTCAGCTTTAGGTTCATGGTGAATCGTAGAGTGGCTCTTAGGATATGTCTTGTGCTTCGCCACTCTTCTGAATGCTGTTATCTTCTTGTCCTTCTCGGCTCTCAGCTTAGATGCCAATTCAAGTGGCATTCTCATCTTTGTTGAGTGAAGCTTTGATTTTTTTAAGTCCATTTTCAAAGTTGCTTCACTTCCACCTTTGTAGTCTCACTTTCACTGAGACTTGTTCTATTTAAGCTCAGGTGGAACTCGTAGAGTCAACATTAGCATTCAACCAACTCAACGATTCTGCAACATTGCAAATCATCAGCACTCTTGATCGTTGAAACTCTGGCTTATTTATACTCCTTCCCAATCTTCCCGTTGAGAAGTAGTCGTTAAAAGTTCTTTGAAATGCTTCGCAGATCTCGAGTTATTTGGTGTAGACTGCAGATGTGACATGTCTTACTTTTCTGACACTGCAGTCTACTGTTTCACCTACTCCGTCAGATATGTCGCTTTAATGTCTTGGGCAGGTCGAAGACTTTATTTCCTTCTGATATCTCGATCAGAGGTTGCCTTTTGCATCGATGCTCTCAATAAGCTCTTATTCGAATATTACCCTTCAGTTTGAACCGTTGCCAATGCTTCAGTCTTCAGTTATTCGAACTCTACGATTCTGATACATGTCTTCATGGACCTGATCGTAGTGTCACGTTGACTGGTAGAGACAACACTACGATCTTGAAGAGTTTTGATTGGATCTTCAATGTAGAACACCTCTTCCTTTTCTTGTGCAGTGCTTCAATACTTCTGTTTGCCTCAACAACTCTCAGATACTGATGGCTTGACTTCTCTGTTCTGGCCCCTTCTGAATAACAAGACACTTCATATTTGTGGCGTGTCCAGCTCGCTTTCTCCTTGTGATCACCCGTTCACTTATCATCAATGGACTGACCCAAAGCTTAATCACTTAAGCCTTGTTCTTCAGAAGTTGTCCAGTATCTCTATATGCACTACATCAGTTCTTTCTTTGTTTGGCAAACACTACGATCCTGGTTGCTTCCAAGATCGTTGTCTTCTGTCTGCTTGACAGCTACTGCACTTGCTGACTTTTCTTAGTCAGTTACTGAAGTCTTATTCTGATCTCCTTGTGGAAGACTTTATCTTGAATGGCTTCACAACTCAATCTTGATGCTGATTGGGTTGATGCTTAGATCTGCTGTTAGCTTGCATTCCATTCGTTAAGTGCTCTCTAGTTTCCTTTATGGTGAGATATATCTTTGCAGTGCTAACCAGAGGCTTCATTTCTTTGGATATTCTGGGAGTGCTCATTTATTGAGAATCGTATTTGCTCTACGATTCTGCCTTGGCATGGTGAGCACTACGACTCCAAGATCAGATCTTGACACTATGATTTATGTCGTTGTACTTGTTGTCTTCATCTGATCTTGCTCGACTACGACCTCTGTCTCTGATAATATGATCAGTAGACTCTACGACCCTGAGTGTAGTCTACGATTCTTGACTTGGGCTTCGGCAGATCTTTCGTCGGCTCGTAGACAGGCTGTCTCTACGATTCTAAACATGACTTTCTCAGCAGACTATAGCCCTGAGGAAGTTCTCCTCGACACACTATGATTTTCTCCTCGTCTATCCTGGCAGTCTACGAACTCGAAGACTACTATCTTGCAGACTACGATTCTGCCTTGATAGCTCTCGAGTTTTCCTTGACTCTCCTGGTAGACTACGATTTCTGGTGCAGTGCTCGACGATCAGTACAAGCCTATCTATTACATCATAAGAACAACCTAACATGCTTGATCTTTCTATGTTTATAATCATTGTACATCATTTTCTTTTTAAGGACTTTACAAAGCTGTTTTGCTTATGTAGGATCAACCTAACATACTTGATCAATTCATTCTAAGTCTTTGTACACATATTTCCATTATCTATCAAAGGACTTTACAGATTTTCTTAATGAAAGCATACTTGCGTATTCATTCATATGTATATCATAATCAAATCGTATGTAAATAGGAATAATATTCACATGCTTATTCCTAACATAGTAGTTATAGTGGCAAACTTGAAGACAGCTTGTCATTTTATTCTATCATCAATAAAAAGACAACTCATTTCTACAAATTTTTTTGGCAAATGACAATTTTTTCGTGGAATAGAGTGAGTATTAAGTTGTCAGTCATGACTCCATAAAATATGACACTATAAGTTATACAATGGTACTATCCTAGTTTTCCAAGCTTTTCCTCTGGAATGGCCTCTTTTAATCAACTAAGAATGATATGTTTTACGTGTGACCTTAAGAGAAGTATATGTATATCTAAGATTGTTCCTTCTTTTTTCTACTTTTAACAGGAAACAGACGAAAATTTTGAGGATGCAAGCAATGAATTAATTCTCACTGACGAGGAGGTGGTGCGCTTTCAGATTGGGGAGGTATTTGCTCATGTGCCAAAGGATGAAGTCGAGACTAGGATAGAGCAGATGAAAGAGGCGAATGACAAAAACCTGGAGAAACTGGAGGAAGAGAAAGGATCCATTCTTGCACAGATGGCCGAGTTAAAGAAGATTTTGTATGGTAAGTTTAAGGATTCTATCAATCTTGAGGAGGATTAGTGCAATTTCAAGTTTTTATTGTGCTATCTCAATTTTTCAACGACTTTGTACCAGATTATAATGCACACTTGATGACTGCTTTGATATGGACAGATCAATTGTTACGGATCAGTTATGTCAGCTGTGAATTAAATTCTGCTACTTCCTAGGCAATGTTTTGTTTCTTTAGTTGTTTGATACCTTTATCTTTAAATTATATTGTGAAACGTGCTCCATTAACTTTTAGTCTTATAGTCCCCACTTCCCCTCTCCATAGTATGTTGTTTTGTTTCTTTAAGTGCCTAGAGAAACTCTATACTATCAAAAGGTCCACGGAAAAGAATCAAGGAGAAAAAGGCACGAGTTCTATATGATTTGTATTGAGTTGATCGCCGTAGTGTTGAAGACAGCTTCTCTGATGTAGCCTGCAGCAGATGGTTTGGGTCCCGGCCATTAGAGGCAGCGGTGAGTACTTGTCTCAACCATGAGAAAACAAGGCAGATAATACCGTAAATGTGCTTGGTTTCCGTTATGGGTTCTCTATCCTTTGTGTCTATGGCAAGGGTGTTATCAAGTCTCTTCTATCAATTCTGCAAAATAGCAGTTTTTCATGATTCTTCAGATTTGGAAGCACAGAAATACTAATTCTTTTAGGACAAACAGTTGGATGTGAGCACTGTAATAGAAGAATTTTAACTAAAGATGGTTAGAAATTGCTAGAAATTGCAGGCAACTCCTTGTGAATATTCAGATTGGTGTGTATAGAAAAGGCATCAAGGTGGCTGATAATTTGGCTTATGTAAGCAACTATTTCTTCGATTATGTTATTGGACTACACAGTCTAGTATTAGAAGTCTCTTTTATTCTGCAAAGTAACAAATTCGACTCTACCACTCATAAGAACTCATAATTAACTACGGTGCTACATGAAGAAAAAAAAATCCCTGATTCCCCTCTGACCTCTTCTCAAAAAGTCCCTCTAAACCCCTATAATGAAATATTACCTTAGAATTGAATCATAATAAAATAGATTCTTAAAAAAAATATAAGTTACTTGGTTCAAAGAATGATCAAACACAATAATTCAAATATATGTCAGGTGTAAAAAATCGACTTTTTAGTCTAATTTCATATCGTAGGCCCTTTCCCCAGTACGTAACTGGAAAGTACATAAACAAATACCTCCGTATCGAAAATATTAGCAAGTACTCCCTCTGTCTCAAATTAACTGTTCAGTTTTGATTTTTTTAAGTCAAATTAACTATTTTTAGAATTAATAATTAAGCGTATATAAATATATTTTTAAAAGTAAAAAAATTAGGATTAGTAATAAATTGTATATACATTCTTTTGGTTATAATCTCTGCACCTATATTTTAGTAAAAATAATAAAAATATTAGTTTTAAAAATGGTCAATTTGATTTTAAAAAATCAAAACTGAGTAATTAATTTGGGATGGAGGGAGTATTACTTTTGTCCCAAAAAGATGAACAAAATATATTTTTTACACATTAAAAAAAGTAAAATAGAGGAAAGATAATAAAAAGTGTTTCAAATTTATCCCTAATATTTCTGAAAGATTATATAAAATGACGAGTACTTTTATTTTTTTTTATACTAATAGAACCCACTAAATGTTATATTTATCATTCATTTTGTAACTTTATTCTTCCTTTGAAGGACAAACAAAATTGTACCTTTAGTAAAGACAGAGGGATTATGATATTTTTAAGTCCATTTAAAATCATTTTCAAAATTAAAACTGATGTAATTCATTTAAATAATTCAGTACATTCAATTATTAAATCAATATAACGATGACATGTTTTCAGACATTTGAGAACCAAAAAAATTGAGATACCTAGAATTACTCAAAGATTTACATATATAAACACAACCACACACACACACAACCACAACAACCGGTTGCTGTAGAGCAACCCCTTTTTTAGAACAAAAAATAAAAATAAAAAATTATAACAAGCCGTGTAACGGCTTGGCCAAAAGGGGTTGCTCCACAGCAACCGGTTGCTGTGGATGGAACTCATATATATATATATATATATATATATATATATATATATATATATATATATTCCGCTTCTCCAGCGAACTGAAAGTGAACTAAGAACGAAATCGGCTATAATCGTTGCTATAGTCAGTTCACTCCCTCCGGTTCGCTGGAGAGAGTCGGGCTATATATATATATATATATATATATATATATATATATATATATATATATATAAAAACAAGATCAGGTCCGGACTCCCGGACGGGAGTAAAATCCGGACCTGATTTTTTTTTTTTTTTTTGGTAGATCAACTAAAAAAAAAAAAAAAAAATTTATGGAACTGAAATTTTTCAATAATACAGTGTTTTGGGTGTGTTTTTAATACATACACCAACCAATGTATGTACAGTCTGCCCAGACTGTACAGACATGTTTTGTTATAGGCATCCAAATCACACCCAAAACACTGTATAATGTAAAAATTCCAATTCCATAATTTTTTTTTTTTTTTAGTTGTTTCAAAAAAAAAAAGCAAAAAAAAAAAAAAAAAAGTCCGGATTTTAACAAAATCCGGGAGTCCGGACCTGATCCGGACTCTATATATATATATATATATATATATATATATATATATATATATGGGATTTCATCTGTGGCAACCGTTTGCCTTGAGTATTGTTCAGCAACCGAGATTGTAGCTGTTGATCAGTACAATGTAAGGTCACGATAAATTTTAGTAAAGCCCATGCTGCTATAGCTTGTAGCAGTAGTCAGTCAATTTCAAAAATAGTGCCAAGTTATATTAAATACGTGCCAAATTACCGAATAGCCCTTCCTTAGATTTTTAAAACCCTTGTCGCTACAGGCTCGTGCGGCAGGGCATCTCATTCACTAGGGGACTTCAATATACTTTAGTCATTCTTATTAATAATAATAATAATAATTAATAATGTTAATTCCCAGCGGACACAATAGATCTAGAAGGGGGGGTTGAATAGATCCTTTTTATTTCAAATACTTTTCTAGTTAATGTTGTATTGTTCATATTTAAGTATATGACAAACATAAGAATCTTTTCAAGCACAGCGGAATAAGTAAAAGATTCCCCTTCATTGATATATTCATAATTATACATACATTGTTCGTTGGGTTAGTTTAGTTGTAAGCAGTTAAAACATACATAGCAGTTATAGACATAATGTAAATGACATAATGTAAAAGACACAAGGGGTTTTATGTGGTTCAGAGACTCAAGCTCCTAATCCACTCTTCTGCTTTCAACTAGCAGAATTTTCACTAAGGAAGGGCAGCACCCTGAATCTTTACGATTCCTTTAAGGCCAGCAGCCTTGGGACTTTAGTTCACTAAGAACTCTTCAAGGCCAACAGCCTTGGGACTCCTCTAGTTCCCTAGGAACTCTTCAAGCCCAGTAGGCTTGGAACTTCGTTTAGTCCCTCTGAACAAGGACCCTTTGGCCCTACTTTGTTTAGTCCCTCCGGACAAGGACCCTATTGGCCCTGCTTCATTTAGTCCCTCTGGACAAGGACCCCTCATGCCCTGGCTTCGTTGAGTTGTTTGTTTGTTGTTGTTGTTGCCGGTGCTGAGCTGCTAAGATGTCTTCATGCTCTGAACATCTTCTATCCTTAGCAGCTTGGCTTGATCATCCTTGAAGAGCAGTTGAGTGTTGCATGATGCTCAGTTTCTTAGGTTGCTCAACTACTCCGGATGACCCCTTGATGAACTCCCTTGAAGATCATTCTCCTTGGTACTTGATGGCTGCACATGAGAGGCTTCTAAGATGACTGTAAGCTTTTCTATAAGGTACTTAGAACCTTTCTCATGCTTGACACCAAGATGGCTTTTGTGATTTCCCTTCTTGTTACTCGATGCCTTCTCATGATGGACTTGTTAAGATGACCGTAAGCTCTTCTCTATCGTACTTAGAGTCTTCCCATGATGGACATCCAGATGGCATGATGCTCTCCTTTCTCTCGGCAGTTCAGAACACTCTTCATGTAGTAGATCTCTCACTTCTACATAGTAGAACTCACACTTCTACTTCTTTCTTTATCTGACTTCTGAGTGTTCTTAGTGGATCGTAGAGCGAGCCTTCGAACTCACTATCACATGGTTTAGATCAGTCCACCTTCTCTCCAAAACTGACAACTCCAGTAACCTTGGATCTTTGAAGCTCTTTCTCATTTATACTTCTTCCCAATCCTTCTGTTGGAAAGTAACCGTTGAAGGCTATTCAAATATCTTCACAGATCTCAAGTTGCTTGATGTAGATTGCTTGATGTGACTTGTCATACTTTTTCTGATGCTGCACTTTACTGTTTCACCTACACTGTCAGATGTATCACTTTACTGTCTTGGGCAGGTTGAAGACTTTATCTCTCCTGATTTCTAGATCAGAGATTGTCCTTTTGCATCGATGCTCTCAATAAGCACTTGTCCGAATATTACCCTTCAGATTGAACAGTTGCCAATGCTTCAGTCTTCAGGTATTTGAACTCTACGATTCTGATGCACGTCTTCAAGGACCTGATTGTAGTGTCTTGTTTAGTGTTGCTCGTTGACTGGAAGAGTTAACACTACGATCTTGAAGAGTGTTGATTGGATCTTCAATGTATAACACTTCTTCCTTGTATTGTGAAGTGCTTCAATACTTCTGTTTGCTTCGTCTGTTCTTAGATACTGATGGCCTAATTCCTTGCTCTGGTCCCCTTCTGAATATCAAGACACTTCAGATTTGTGGCGCGTCCAACTTGCTTTCTCCTGGTGATCTTCCGCTCACTTATCATCAATGAACTGACCCTGTACTTAATCACTTTAGCCTTGCTCTTCAGAAGCTGACCATTATCTCGGTTCACTTTCCATTAGTTCTTTCTTTTTCTGGCAAACACTACAATCCTGATTGCTTCCAAGATCGTTGTCTTCTGTTCTCTTGACAGCAACTGCATTAGTTGACTTTTCCGTAGTCAGCTGCTGAAGTCTTCTTTGAATCATCTTGTGGAAGACTTCATCACGAATGACCTTTCAACTCAATCTTGATGCTGATTTGATTGGTGCTTAGTTTTTCTGCTAGCCTGCATGCCTTTCGTTGAGTGCTCTCTGGTTCCCTTACTGTGGATTGCATCTTTGTAGTGCCAACCAGAGGCTTTGGATATTTTGGGAGTGCTCATTCTTTGAGAACCGTATCTGCTCTACGATTCTGACTTGGCATTGTGAGCACTTCTGTTGGAGTCGTAGTTCTGCACTCTACGATTCAGCTTTGGCTGTGCAGACACTACGATCCTGAGATCAGATCTTGACACTCTACGATTTCTGCCTTGTGCTTGTTGTCTTCATCTGATCTTGCCCGACTACGATTTCTGTATGCACTCAATGGACTCTTACGAACTCAGAGTGTAGTCTACGATCCTTGACTTGGCTTCGGCCTCACTAGGCTCTACGACTCTGAGTGTAGTCTACGTTTCGGACTTGGCTTCGGCATATGATCGTTCGGCTCATAGGCAGGCTGTCTCTACGATTCTGAACATGACTTCCTCAGCACACTACGATCCCGAGGAAGCACTTCTCGATACACTATGATCCTTCTTCGTTTTCCCTGGCAGTCTACGAACTCCGAGATCTACTATCTTGCATACTCCTATTCTGCCTCGATAGCTCACGAGTTAACCTTGACTCACCTGGCAGACTATGACTTCTGGTGTAGTGCTCGACGATCAGACTGGCCTATCTATTACATTATAAGATCAACCTAACAAGCTTGATCTTTCTATATTTATAGTCCTTGTACATCATTTCTTTTTAAGGACTTTACAAAGCTGTTTTGCTCATGTAGGATCAACCTAACATATTTGATCAATTCATTCTAAGTCCTTGTACATATATTTCTATTATCTATCAAAAGACTTTACAACTTTTCTTAATGCAAGTATACTTGCATATTATTCATTCATATACATATATATATATATATATATATATATATCATAATCAAATCATATATAAATAGGAATAGCATTCACATGCTTATTCCTGACAATCTCCCCCTATTTGATTATGACAAAAACAATAAGTGCATATGCATGTTATGAATGAATCTTATATACAGTGAGCAGCTGTATTTCTAATACAGTTAATCATGAATGTCATTTATATTGATATGACAATTTATACATTAAGACATTCTACATCCTGGATCCAGAACATTCCTAACAGGTTAGAGATGTACCTCCTTGGCTCCATGTGTGTTTTCAGGATGCTTGTTGATCAGCTACTCATCTGTTTCTGCTTCTTGCTCTTGCTCCCCCTTAGATGATGACCTTCTATCTTTGCTTGGCTCCCCTTCATCACCTTTCTGATCTGGCTCCCTTTCAGCTTCTGCGATATTGGTATCATCATCTTCAGGCTCCCCCTCAGATGATGATTCTTTATCTGCTGCTACTTTCTTCTTCTTTGGCTTCTTCTCCCTTAACCCTCTGCTCTTCTTCAAGTGCCTTTTGCTCCTCTTCTATCTTTGCCTCTTTTTCTCCCCCTTTTTGTCATCAATCATTTGAAAGAGCTACTCCATGTTGGACATAAGCTGCTCCATCAGGTAGGAGGAGTTTACAACTTCAAACTTTAGTTCTTGCTGGCCGAGCTCAAGTTGCACAGAGAAGGACTATTTCAGATCGTCAATCTTGTCAAAGAGGACTTCGATCTGCTTTGTATTGGCCTCCTAAACTTGTAGAGCTACCGCCTTCTGATCTTGGATGGCCTTCTGATAGATGCTATCTCTATCTTGGAGTTTGAGAGATACATCAGCCAAGATAGCTTGAAGCTTGTGCTGAAAAGAATCATCTCCTACTGCTGTCTGCTTCTGCGATTCTTCAGTGAGCATAGATATCTTCTTACTTAGATCATCAGAGCTCTTCAGTAGTTCCTGCTCCAAAGCAGATTGATCATCTTGATTGGCAGCTTCAGGTTGAGCAATGGATTGGACTCTACGATCATCATCTTTGGACAGATTTTCAAAGGTTTGGATAATCTGAACAATCGTGGAGTACCAATTGCTTGCAGACGATGATGGAGTGTCTGATAGTAGTGCTTGATCATAAGAAGGCTTTTGGTTTTGGACTTGGGCATCAGCAGTAGTAGAGTGAATAGACTCTACGATTAGCTCCTTGGTCATGTTCCTTCTTCCTTCAGAATCCACTCTACGATCGTAGGGGATATAAAGAGTCTCAGCCTGTCGATAGACTTTGAAGTGAGGCTGGTCTTTGATCAGTTTGGTAGCAAACTTCTTTACTTTTGAAAAGTTCTGAGCGACCAGTTCTATGCTTGGAAACTGCTTGTAACACCAACTGAAGGAGCTTCCATCTTTTTCAGTGTAGGCCTTGAGCCATGGCATCCACTGGAAGAACCAACTTTTTGGTGGAACATCTGTTAGAACATTTGATACTTCCTTTACGATACTTCTGTCAAATCTTTCAAGAGAGGGAACTGGATAATCTTCTTGTTCGTCTGCTTCTTGAGGTGCAGAACCAGAATCTCCTTTAATCTCTTCTCTCTCGGAGCCTGAACTTTCTTGATTATCTTCAGCAGGGAATTCCTCTAGCTGCATTTCATTATCAGAACCTTCTTTAGCATCTTCAACAGAAAAACCTTCTTGCTGAATTTCATTATCAGAACTTTCTTCAGCAAGTCTTTCCTTAGATTCTTCTTCTTCACTGCTAGCTTCTTCTTCAACATCTTCTCCTGGGGATACAGATTTATCATCACTTAATTCAATGATGGCATTTGATTTGCTGTTGTTCCTTTTGGAGGCAAAATGGGCTTGTAGCCTGTAGCTCTTCCTTCTTCGTGGAGGTTCAACTATTGGAGAGACAAATTCTTCTTCTTCTTCTTCTTCAGTCTCTGTCTCCTCTTGCTCATCAGATAAACTTCTTTGGAGATCAGCACTGGCAGGAGCAGACTCTTCTTTCTTGGCCTCATCACTTTCTGAGCCATCATGAGAGCTTTCTTAGTTTGAGGGGACATGTTCTTCTTCTTCTTCTTGAATAGCATTTTCTGACCCATTCTCTGGGCTGGTTGGGGCAGTTGCATTTGGGGATTTACTTTGATCATCATGAATTTATTTTTCTTCATCAGAGTGACTGCTCTGAGGATTGCCCATGGGGCTTGAGCACTTTTCTTCTTTAGCAGTTTCTGCACTTTCCTTCATCATATCCGCTTCATTTTCATTGTTGGATGCTGACTGTGGGGACTGGACTACATCTTATGTTTCTTCCTCTTCTGCTGACTCCATGTCCCTTTTTTCAGTAGATGTATTGATTTGAGAAGCTAAGGCTTGTTTATCTTCCACCTTAGCTTTCTTGCTGACAGGCCCTTGAAGCAACCTACTGCTTCTTCTCTTTATGGTTTCAGCAATTTGGTCCTTTTCTTTCTTATCTTTGTTCAAGGAGGAGACTCTCCTTGGTGGGGCCTGGGCTTTCTTCACATCACCAGCTCTTTTCACCACTTTTGATTTCTTCTTGGCTGGTGTGATTTCAGCTGCTGTAGAGTCATCAGACTCAAAGCTCTCTATCTCTACTATCTTCCTTTTCTTAGCAGAGGCTCTACTGCTGCTCCCAGCTGTCAGCCTCTTGTTCTCCTTGGGGTTCTTCTTCCAGTTTTCAAATAACTGTGGAGACATTAATTTGTGCACATTCAGGACTTCTCCCTCATCATCCTTGATCTTTCCCCCTATATTTTTCTTCAGTATGATACTCAGCAACCTCCCTTGAAATACCTTGGTCAGGGGCTTCTTCTCAGCCTTCTCTACCCACTTGGATATCTGATTAAACAAGATAGCTCCAAAGTAGATTTGTTTCTTCAGAACTATTGCTGACATGATTTTCAACTGCTGGTCGATCACTGTGCCATGTGCAGTGTTCTTACACAGTATGCACTTTCTAACTATTTCAGCAAGGAACTCATATTGCTCAGGAAACTCCTTCTTCTTCATGTCCTTGAAGCTAGGGTTTCTTTGATACCCCATAACTTCCTTTGCTAGTTCAGTGTTGACATTATCAAGGTTCTTTAGCCCTTGGTTAGGAAAACCTAGGCATTGATTGAGGTCAGAAGATTTTAACTTGAGAGACTGACCTTTAACCTTGGTAGAAAGAGTTCCAG
Organism: Panax japonicus; assembly: GCA_020205505.1. Classification (NCBI taxonomy): domain Eukaryota; kingdom Viridiplantae; phylum Streptophyta; class Magnoliopsida; order Apiales; family Araliaceae; genus Panax; species Panax japonicus. Next base: position 22,682,089 of record CM035105.1, read on the forward strand.
AGTTTATGGAGACGTTTGAGTAGAACTCCTTAACCAGGTCAATGTATACACGAGTACTCGCCTCGAGACATTCTGAAAACCCAGGTTCCTTTATGAGTCTAAGTATGTCCCTGAACTTCTTCTCCGACTTCTCAAACGATTTGGTTCCAAGTTGAATGTCGGTGATAACTTGCCAGTTCTCCATTTGAATCGTTCGAAGACTGTGGGTGTTTGATTTAGAGAGATTTATGCGAGATGGTTGTCTGGTTGGTAAGGCTCTGGGGGTTAACTGATTTTGCTCTTGAAAAGCTTTCTAGGGTTTTGAAAATGGGAGGGAGAAAAGTTCGATATCTTTCGGTAACTGTCTGCAGATTTGAACTTGTCTTTATGGCAGTTCCTTCTAACTCTGCATACTCAATGATGTGTCAACTATCCATTGGTTGTACGTTGCCCAGTAATGAGCTGTAACTCCCCACAACTTTTCAGTTATTAGAGGAGTGGACGTTTAATTGACGTGGCTTTGACCATTGACCTTTTGATTCGTAGAGTAACATGATGAGATAGCTATAGACTCTACGATTTCATTTGTTGACTCAACGATCAATTTCTGAGATATGCTGCAGTGGATGGCTTTGTCTTTCCTCCTTAATTCGATGCTGCATAGCTCAATCACTGATTAATTTGAACTTATCTCCTTAACTTGAATGGCTTAACAGATGTCTCATTCTTCATGATCCTTGTGAACTGGAGTACCCTTTGGTAGAACTACGATCGTTGAGTTGTCCTCTACGATCGCTGAGGTTTCACTACGATCGTTTAGTACTCTTCAGACTCAACTCTACGATCGTTGACTGACTTGGTTCTTTTGAGATGAACTAGATCAAGCATTCCTTCTGGGATAAGGTAGCTGAGGAAGGGCCAACCTCTTAGAGTGAGCTAAGGGTCAGGTTTGTCCCTGAAGCGCTTTCCAGATGAAGTTCTATGGCAATGATTTGCAAGAACATCTCATTAGACCTTTTCTAATGGGGAGGTCTTTCTACCAGCTCTGGATATCTACATTACTGAAATTATGGTGTCCTTCTGCTCTTACACTACGATCATGTGTTTGATCGTAGGAACTTCACGATTATGGATTGGGTGGCTGAAGGGTTATCAGTAGTACATTTTGAGACGTTCCTACTGACTATGAATCTTCATTTGGTTCATCAGCCACAAAGTTTTGGGACTCTATAGCTGGTACATCTCTTTCAGGTTTAATAGTGTTGTTATTCCTTAACAGATCACTGCTCCCCCATTGTTGATGTTGTCTCCTCAGATAGATGTGATTCCTTCTTCATGTTCATTTGAAGGCTGTCCATCATTTTTCCTTCTGACTGGAATCATCATCGTTGCTTAGTTATCCTTTTATCGTAGAGATGAGTATTTTCAGGATTGATCACTCTACGATCATTTGATAGCACTACGAACGTAGTCTTCTTTGACAGTCCTTTGTTTTGAGAAGTTCTGCTTCGTAAAGAACTTCTTTTATCTTAAGCTCAATGATCTTCTGTTGTGAGCTTCCCTTGAGGATCCTTTTCATAAAGCATGTCCTTCTTGATATGGGCACATAGAATCCTCTTTATCTTCTGTTGCATGGCATGCTCCCATATACAGATTTGCAGCCATGTGAGCTCCATTCCGGTTAGCTCAGAGGATCTTCAAGGATAGGCTTGGTTATATAGGAACCTTATCAGACTCATCTCTGAACAATCCTTAGCCTTCTGCTGGTTGTGTCCTATTGAATGAAGTCTTCTGCTTCAGCATTCCTTAGTGTGGTCAAATTAACCAAGTACCTGCATGTTCAAGTATATTTCTACTTTTGGTCCCCATGATTGAATGGGTCCTGCTAGGTTAGTTTTCTAAACCCATGTTCCTCTTAACTGGATAATCATCATGTTTATTACCAACAGACATATTCATGCATGCAACTATCTTGAGATAATACATTTTAGAGATGCATGGTGGTGAGTGTGTATAAGATTTGACAATTAATGTCACACTCTTTATCTATGATGGTTTCATCATTTACTGGGTTATGTTCACAATGTTTAAGTGTTCACAGAGTGTGAACCAACTCTACGATTTATGAGTATCTAGTTGATTTATGGATGTGATCAGTTTCTACAAATCAGCAAGATCCTCTTGTAGAACTAATCATTCTCTGTGTATTGTCAAACACTTAGAACATAGGCTTGTATATACATACTAGCACATCAACAATGATTACTTAACATAAAATTCATTTGGTTTGTGATACTCTTATGATCTATTTCAGATTTTCTTCAAGATGTCATCTTCAGCCTAAAACTTGGTTAAAGAGAAAGTTTGTAATCTTCAGACTACTTTCTCTCTTCACCTTTTTAGGTAGATTATGACTTCTTGACAGAATACTGTCATAGTTCATAAGATGATGCAAATATGATGTATGCATTAGTAATGGTGAGGAACTGTACCTTTTTACTGTCAGTTTCTTAACAGTTATTTATCTTAGATATACTGAGTTCAGGTATTGATGTGCATAGCCTTTACTTTTGCTCCTTTCAGCTTAATGTTATTGTTGGCCTTTCATCAATCAGTCGTGGTCTTGAAGATGTAGATCAAGAGAATCGTAGCATTAAGATCTTTGACATCTTTGAGTTTACAAAGATAGCACCCAGTTGTTGGTTGGTCACTCATAAGTTTGAGAAGATCTTCTTTCTCCTCTCGATCAGCATTTCTTAGTACGCGTGACCTCTTCATCTTTCAGACTGATGAATGCTTTACTCTTTGTCACTGATGTCTCTTTCTTTCTTCTCTCGTCTGGTCTTCAGACAACAAGATTGACTGCAGGCTAGGATTGGTCTTGTTGATATAGCAATCGAGAATATGGACCAATCTGAGCAGCTTTAGGTGTATACACATTTTTACCTATACACAATATTTCCAACGTGTGAGCTATTCTGCATATAACAAGTTACTTACTACTAAACTAAGTTTAGAACAATGTTAGTGCCTGGGATCAGACTCAAAGTAATTAGCTTTTGAATATAGCATGAGAACCTGCTCTGATACCAATTGTTAGTTCCCAGCGGGCACAATAGATCTAGAAGGGGGGTTGAATAGATCCTTTTTATTTCAAATACTTTTCTGGATAATGTTGTATTGTTCATATTTAAGTATATGACAAACATAAGAATCTTTTCAAGCACAGCGGAATAAGTAAAAGATTCTCCTTCATTGATATATTCATAATCATACATACATTGTTCGTTGGGTTAGTTTAGTTGTAAGCAGTTAGAACATACATAGCAGTTATAGCAGTTATAGACATAATGTAATTGACATAATGTAAAAGACACAAGGGGTTTTAAGTGGTTCAGAGACTCAAGCTCCTAATCCACTCTTCTGCTTTCAACTAACAGGATTTCCACTAAGGAAGGGCAGCACCCTGAATCTCTACGATTCCTTTAAGACCAGCAGCTTTGGGACTTTAGTTCACTAAGAACTCTTCAAGGCCAGCAGCCTTGGGACTCCTCTAATTCCCTAGGAACTCTTCAAGCCCAATAGGCTTGGAACTTCGTTTAGTCCCTCTGGATAAGGACCCTCTTGGCCCTGCTTCATTTAGTCCCTCTGGAGAAGGACCCCTCAGGCCCTGGCTTCGTTGAGTTGTTTGTTTGTTGTTGTTGTTACCGGTGCTGAGCTGCTAAGATGTCTTCATGCTCTGAACATCTTTTATCCTTAGCAGCTTGGCTTGATCATCCTTGAAGAGCAGTTGAGTGTTGCATGATGCTCAGCTTCTTAGGTTGCTCAACTACTCCGGATGACCCCTTGATGAACTGCCTTGAAGATCATTCTCCTTGGTACTTGATTGCTGCACATGAGAGGCTTCTAAGATGACTGTAAGCTTTTCTATAAAGTACTTAGAACCTTTCTCATGCTTGACACCAAGATGGCTTTTGTGATCTCCCTTCTTACTACTCGATGCCTTCTCATGATGGACTTGTTAAGATGACCGTAAGCTCTTCTCTATTGTACTTAGAGTCTTCCCATGATGGACATCCAGATGACATGATGCTCTCCTTTCTCTCGGCAGTTCAGAACACTCTTCATGTAGTAGATCTCTCACTTCTACATAGTAGAACTCACACTTCTACTTCTTTCTTTATCTGACTTCTGAGTGTTCTTAGTGG